>WURT03054250.1:0-11235 GCA_009936505.3 Holothuria glaberrima
TTTGTAACACAAATTTTACTTCAAAAGGTAGCGTATGTGGCACCAGATTGCATGTAAGGACACCTAATTTTTCAAAATTTTCCAAAGGGGGAGGGGACACCCTCCCCTTGGACCCCTCCCAGGCCGGCGATCACACAACAAACTGCATGGCCCCCTTGAGAGAAATCCTGCGTACACCACTGCGTACAACTATGTCAATGGGAGTCGGTCTTCAAGAAATGCAATTGATCCAAAAATAGTTCATACCCCCGGCCCCCTGCAAATTCATGTACATACGTCCCTGACTGCAGGAAAGTCTCTCCTCCTCCCTACTCCAAGAGTCATGTTCGGTGTTGCAGTCACTTGACAAGACGCACATAAACAGTTACACAATTAAATTTCAAGAGAAAGTAGTTCACACATGTGTACACTGAAGCCACATCCAGATATTCAGTTGAGCGGTATTACAGTGAAATGGGTCTAAATACAAAAGACCAGGCCCGTAACCAGACCTGGAGAGCATGCAGGGGGGGGGGCAAACAAATCTCAGGGGGCTTCGAAAGTATGCTATTGCACGGGGTCTAGCTACGCCCGAAGAGCAGGAGGACTGGCCCCCAATCCCCCCCCCCTTGGTTGCGGGCCTCATGCGAGCCTATGTATTAAGTGCGAATCAATTTGACTAGTGAAAAACGTTTGTGTGACCGCAAACAAAACATGACTAACATTTAATCTGTAATTCGCACGGCGTTTCAACGAGACGACCTTTCACACCAGACTTTCAACGGTGGAGTCCCGGTATTTCCCGGTAGTTTACCGTGGACGCTTCGAGGGTAAAAATTTCACCTGTGTTTCACCCGAGTTCCCTTTAATACTGAGACATTCAACGGGTGCACCCGCTGAAAATCTCGCCAGTGTGAATGGGGTATAAGTGTGACCATTTACCATCAAGGTGTGAGTGAATTTAAACAGGTGAGAAAAAAATCATGCATTTAGTGAACCAAGTCAATACGCCCCTTTGAGTTTCAATGAAGGCACTGGAAGGAACTTGGGTCTGATAAAAGGGAGCTATTTCTCCGTCAACGATATTTTTACTGATGAGGTCGCTAAATGTCATACCGCTATCAGCGCTATCAACGTTTATCAAATTGCCTTTTCATCGCCTTTGGGATGATTATCTTCCTGATAAAATGAGGAGGGTCATTGCGTTTCTCACAGTTCAGATTGGTCTGAAATCATTGCTAATACGATCAAACTTAAAACATGCAACAAATGCAGATATGACTTTTTCTCCTTTTTATTGACTTTCCATAATCGATAAAATATATCACGTTTCCCTATCTTTAGTATTTTAACTAAGTTGTTATCAAACATTGTCAAAACAACGGTAATTACTTGTATGACACCTCACTCCACTAATCAAAAAGATTTAACTTACGTTAATTACGTGTACAACACCCCACTCTATTTGTCAAATTGAGTATTAAGGGCTCTCTAATCTCTTCACAGACAGTAAAATTCTCCCTACAAAGTTTACTTTTATCCCCTCTTACCAATTAAACAATGAACATCTGCATAGGACATCTCTGAGACGGAGCCACAGTACCTGGCCTTGCTGCATTGAGTTTATTTTGCTGCAAGGCCATATGGACACACATGTGTGTGAGCTTAATTGTGAAGATAACTGACTATACAAGTCATCATTAACCAACCAGGGTGGAGCTACATTGTTTGAATGAAAGTCAATCAAAGGGCAGTTATCAACTGTATTTAAAACTATAGCCTATTCCTAAATATGTTTGGGAAGGGGGTTGCTATGGCAACCCCCGATTAGGTGGATGCCATATCTCCTTCAATCACTTATATGGCACTTTACTCTATTAGTCAAATAGAGAAAGGTGTCACACAACTAATTAACGTCGTCTTGATATCTTTAATGTACAATGTTTGGTCGCCAACGATAAAGGATGGCGGACCAGCCGCCCGTTTTAACTATAGTAACAATTTGGAAGCCTATCATGCGTCAGTGAACTATATAACATGGTTGGGACACCTATACAATTCATGAAAAAAATAAAATGCAGGCAAATGTATACAAAAATACTTTTTAAAATTTACAGTTACAAAAAGAGAACAAAGAAATGAAATCAGCAAGAAATATAAATTATGCTTAGCTCAACATAGAACTGTTGATTATATGATACAAGGATGAACAGTTGCATAATCTTTAAGCAAGAGTGTATTTCGTTGAAATATAATGCCCTCAACTATGCTTAGTTTGACCTCATAATAACTCTCTCGATTAGATAGTCTATATCTAAAGAACGACTAAACATAAGCATGTATGTATACATCGTTTTCTTTTACTCTAATAGCATTGTAGTCAATAATGATCACACCCAATTTGGGTCAAACTGGACCAAAGTTAACTAACCTTTACTCAAATTTGGGAAATCACCTTACCCGAGACTTAAAATACTTCTGTACCGAACGTTTTGGAAGTCAAATGAACCTAAGTTGTTTGAAGTGTGGTACAAGCTGCTTATGTTTTCGTATGTAATATGAGTTTCTGATCTACTGGTAGATATTCACAATGAGAAGGTGTTTGCGATGTGATCGCAACGCTCCCGTTCCTAGGGTAACTCTATCCCTTTTCTACCCTTTTTTACCCCCTTTTCCAGTTGTGTGACAATTCAAGGGGATCGTCTTTCTTGGAATGCTGACCTTTCATTTACAGTTGGAAAATGTTAAGCAAGACACCGAGGACAACCACAGAAACACTAGGAATAATTATAGAACCGGCACCGGTATTGGGATCCTCCGTGGCAGCTTCAAGTGCTCCGGCGTCACACCCTACCCAATACTGCACAGTGGAACGAGGATATGATGAGTCAACTGAGAAAGACCGATCGTTGAAACGGTAGTATTCCTCCCCAGAAAAAAAGTAGGTCCGCGAATTACTCCATTGCATAGCACTATCGATGCTAGATGGAAGGTTACGCCATACTCTAAGTGGACGAGGATAACCGGAATCAACTCTGCCGGAGTACGTGTTGTAGCGGTAATACTGGTCACCTATAACAAGAGCAAGATGCAATATAGTATTTGATAATAATAAAAGTAATTTATTTACAACAATCGAAACTTATTATGCACCTTAACCAATTAAGAAATCAAAGCTCCAAGGTGCTGCAATAGCAAACAAACATGTAAGTAACAAAGCAGAAGTCAAATCCAATAAAAGTAGAGGCGTTTAAAGACGAGGAGTTGAAGAGAAGAGTTACAATCTAAAACGTTAGCAGACAGTAAGAAACAATAAAAGCAATGAATAGATGGCTACAGTAAAACTGTACAACAGACGAGAAGCTTAAAGTACGAAAGAGACACCTACATCCTTAAGAACTACAGACTATCAAAATTATAAGCAAGTGAAGCAGAAATAGGAAAATGCGCCAAAACTTTTAACTAAAAGCAGCTTTGAAAAAATATAAATTTTTTAAAATTTATTTTTCACTCTTAGCTCCCTCATGCAAATTATTTCATAACGCTGTTACATTTATCACACCGTATATATTCATATGCAAAAATTCTTAATTTGAGGACAACCCGTAGAGATTTGGATTGAGAGTGAGGGGATTAAAATGTCTCAGGTTTTTTAAGTTGATTCCGAATGTATAATGGGGCCGAATCGTGAGAGGTTTTGTAAGTTTATAGGAGAATTTTAAACTATGACCTATAATGTACTGGAAGACAGTGAAGCTGTTGCATGCTCTGTGTGATATGATCGTGGCATGCAGCTCATGTAAGCAGTGAGATATATGTTGGCATATTCGTTACCGACCCTGTCCACAGCGCTCAATGTATGCTACGAAAAAAATAAACAAAAACACCTGTCTAGTATACCTTCAAGACAGAGCGGTAGTATGTCCTGCACTGATTTTTAACTCATCAATGGCATATTGACACACAGCTGTGTGTGAGCTTAATTGGGAACACAACTGAGTAAGTCATCATTGACCAACTAGAGTGGATTTACTGTTTGAAAAAGTGTCAATCAAAGTGAAGTCACCAAATGTATTTAGAACTATAGGGTTATGTCTAAATAAGTTTTGGGGGATGTCATAGCCCCTTTACGCTTGATTTCAAGCTCTTGACGAACCGGGGGGGGGGTAGAGTAGGCCAAAAAATTACTCTTGTCGTTATGTAGTTTTCTATTGCCTTAATGAAGTTTAGTACATCTATTCCCTTAGAATAAACCATTCTGTAGCAGTGTAATTTATGCACACAACAGTCACAACCCATGCTTACAACTTACAAAATATTCAACTATTTACCTTTGATAAAGTACGTTCGTCCGTTTCCACTCCAAACGAAAGCAGCATCCAGATCGTTGGGGACACCATTCCACACAGAGATAGATCTAGGATAACCACTATCAAGATTTGTGTTAGAGAATCTATAGTACTGACTTCCCTGGAGGATATAAGCAAACAAACGTTTTCTGAAATTCTATGAACCTTGTTGAAAGGAAACTTATAACCAGTCTCCTTCATCACGCAAACCTGTCTAATGTTGTATTGACTGTGTTCAAAAGGCTGTTTATCACACGCACCCTGTCATTCTGCTGTCTTAGTGGGGCATAACATGTAACCAACTAAAAGGTCTTTGGCTATTGCAAATTCAAGGAGATCTGAAAGCATATCTTTGTAAGATGCTTGCATCCTTCAAGTGTGTCTCCGAAATTCGCCAAGGGTTACGTACTGAAATATCGTTCGAATGTATCATCAACATATTAATGAAACATTAGGCTATCCTGTCAATTTCATAATGAATACCATGAATACCATAGTGTAACACGAAGACAGCTTATCAATTTCATACCGAAACATCGAATGAACCTCTCAATATCATATGAAAGCTACAAGCGAACCTATCGGAGGTCTTCATACTCAAACATCTACAACCAATAAAAGCTGTTGGAAGCTTTTATAGGTTATAAAAGCTTCCAACAGCATACCGAACCATCATCTGAACCTACCAAAATCATACTCCAATATATCAAACGAACCTATGAGTATGCTGTACATTCATCAGTTAAAAACTATCAAGATCATTGAAGGCATTAGAATATACCAAATCTCGCTTTGTTTCCATTTCAACTCTCCATCATGATGGTTGAAATATTCCATACGAAATATAACCAAGTGGGCTACTCCCTCACCTAAGCCACAGGGGCCGCAGAGCCAATTTTGAAGTGCGGGGGCTAATCATCGAAGTGGCCCAATATGTTCAATACAATAAGAGCAATTTGAGGCTGCCCAAAATGCCCACAGCAGAAAAAGTGTGGGGGTAAAGCCCCCTGGCCCCCGTCTCCGCGGTCCCTGAGCTGTTCTAAATTTGTATACAATAGCAATCATTATACACATTTAATGTAACCAGGTATGCCAATTTTACTTGAAAGAACGTCATATTTCAGGCAAAATTCTTACCTTAAAGAAGTATGTCTTGCCCGCATTTTCCCAGAACACAGAGGCGTCTAAGTCATTTGGTAGACCAGGGAATGTGTTGCTAATCTCGGCGGGGAAATTTGGCTCTATACCAGCGCTGCCCAGTTTGAACACCAGGTTACCCCTGAAGGCGTAAGTACTTCCATCGGCTGTGCGGGTAATAGTATCAAACTGACCGGAACAGGGGACACTAGGTGGCATGGTTACAGGTGCATTGGTTGCCTCTGGGTTGCCGGATGAAGCTCCTGAAAATGGCAATAAAAAGGCAGTGAAAAAATGAGTTTACCTCAATTAAAGGCATTGTCTGGTGGTAATTGGAAGGGGTCTTATATGAAAGATAAAAAATTTTCATCACATGTAGTCCAAACCCCATGCCAAAACTCCATTCCTAACTCAAGATATCCCTTCCTAAAGATTGGTTACTTTTGATAAGAAATACGTCCAGGTTTCCTCAAGAACACAGAACATGATCCAAAGTGGGCAATTTGCCTCAGATTCCTTTTGTTATTCTTTATGATTGGATACCTTGTTGTCATTGAAATTTGATACCGTTGGAATGTTTAGATGTTTTTCGTGGAAATATAGTATAAAACTGTTCCATTTTTATGGGACAGTGAATAAAGTTATGAAATGTTCAGTGTAGAGATATCAACATTATAAAGAAATACAAAAGCAACATCTAATTAATTTGCCCAGATGACATCACAGATTTCCCATCATGCACTGTAGAAGCTGAAAATATAGCATTTCTTCAAAAATCTGTATCTTCCAAATGCAAGATGCTATTGAGATGGGGATTTCACTGCCTAACACAGAAAATTTTTCTCCTTTTTTTGAAAACATCAGATTTGGCCACCAGAACATACTTTTAAGTTGAAGTCGGCCACTGGCTGCGATATGTGCACGTGTTGATCTGAATAATCCTTAGTTTACGTGAAACCCTGCAGAGCGTGCTCCAGGCATTTAACTCAATTTGTAATGAGATCTCTAGATAGCCTCTTCCAAGAAATCACCCCTTACTGAGTGATAAACTTTCTAGCAGAGGACTAAGGCCGTGCGTAAACTTTTGTAAATCTTACATTCATGAAAATCATTCAGTGAGCCATAAAGTGCCTTTTTGGAGTGAGGTGGGAAGAAATTAGGGCTTCATTCGTTACCTTTATTCATGCAAATTAACCAGCTCTTGCACTCTTGGGAGCATAAACATTATAAGGAAAAAATTTGCCCCCAAAATAAAGATTGAACTGGAAACAGATTTCGATAAGGAAGCTTTTTTTGAACAACAAATATTGGAGATCGGTTTCGAATTGATTAAAGGAAAAAGAATGTCAAGAAAGGCTAGAGGGATATGAATGGAAAATCCAAAAGCTTTGCTGCGAAGTAATGTTTTGGATTTTCTTCCTCCCTACTGCGTCAGTTTCTCCCTTAAGTAATACTTTATTTAAACATTTAATGATTATAATTTCAAAACGAATCTGGAACGAAAACAATTTGATGACTTAAAAATTGATAGACATACGGTTTACTAACAGCGGGTGCTCACAGAAAAGTTGTATTGACTTAACTCATAGTCCTTTGAGTTGTATGTTAAAGAACAAGCTATTCACCTACCATAAAGATACTGGATGCCTGCAATATCATCAGCGTGGAGAGAGAAGTTAGGATCATAGCCAGTGTAAAAGGGTGCCATAACAGCAGCGTCCACTTCAGAATGGCCTAATCCGAGACTGTGACCAAATTCGTGAACTGCAACTTGCAACAAGTTGATACCTGAAAACGGAGGATAAGTACCGTACATAGAATATTTTAGGAATTTGAGTTGCACATTTTGTAGCCAGTCAAAGATGGAATAGGTCTCAGACTTTATTATCTTCGACGAGAATGACTACTTAAAAACTTATAAATTTGTTCCAAGGCCTTTGGAGCGTCTGTCCCCAAAACCTGCCTTTTCTACAAAATCTGTGTAATTCGATAGGCTACTTATAAATGTCGCGTGTCGGTTACTTTAAAGAAACTCAACGATATACACTCTTCCAGCCGGTTTAGAATATCACAAAATATGAGTAAGAAAAGATAGGAATGAAAAAAGACTCAATCTTTCCATACATCTAGGGTGAAAACAGAAAGCGCCATCACTTTTGTTAATTTTATGGGTGCGTCTTTGTCAACTGTTAGTGTTAGTTTTTGATTGACAGGTCTATTGTGACATTACCCGAACGAAGCATTCGCCATGGTTATCATCTAACAGAACTAAAAGCTTTAACTGGTTGTTAGCTCTGTTACAACTAGGCCACGCCTACTAACAGTTGACTAAAACGCACCCTATGATTTGTTTTTTTTCTTCTATAAATGGCCAAATAGAGGGCAGCAAACATTTCTTACCGCCTCCTGCTGCACTAAAGGTTTCAGATTCATCAAAGTGAGCATCGCCACCAATGCCTCCACCTGGAAAGTAAGCATGGGCCAAAGTTCCACCGGGGCCGTCAAACGAGTTCCCATCTCCATGAGAGAAGGCGGCGAAACTGATTAAAATATCTGCGTTCTGTCCGGCAGAAACTTGTGTGAATGAAAGACCACTTACGTCGGACCAGAACTATGGAAGAAATTCAAATGATACAGCAGTGAGAAATAGGAGAGGGTGCATTTAACTATAGTAAATCTCGAAAGAGATATAGTACGTGATACATATAATTTTCCCATTTTTGAACCATAGTTTAAATTTAATGTAATTACTTACATACAGGCATCTCAAAATTAGAAAGCTGACTAATTCGTTTGTAAGGATCACGGCTCTGGCAGAGCTAAATACACTGCCTTGCAGCTCTTTACTTATTTGTTAACTCGATTTTCCCCGTGCCACATACTGCAAAATTCATAACTTACGTAATGTCTACCAGAGTTTGTTGAATAGACCCAATAATGATGAATTTTCTCTTTTTCTTTTCTTGTCAGTACCATGTCTGGGCACGGTATATGTGGGGTAATGCAAGGATCTACACTCTAAAAACAAAAGAGTGAAATTCACTCCAAAAAGGGTGAATTAAGGGACCACTCCTAAGGAAGAGTGAATTTCACCCAGAGTGGAGTGAAAATTCACTCCAAATAGACGGACACTTCATACACATGGAATGAAATAGCGCTCTATTTGGAGTGAATTTTCATTCCACTCAGGTGAAATTCACTCTTCGTTAGGAGTGGTCCCTTAATTCACTCTTCTTGGAGTGAATTTTACTCTTTTGCTTTTAGAGTGTATTTGCATGCCTATGAAGTAGGTTTACACACGCTCAACAATTTAATGCAATGTTTGCACTATAGTTTGCACTACACATTTACTTCGAATCATTTCCTAACATTTTATTTCCTTCTACATATACTAGAGGTTGGTTTAAATCCTTCTTTCAAAAAATACTTCTTCAGGTATTTTGCAATGTGTGGTTGCGTTGAAAATCTCTTTAAAATGACCCAAGATTACCAAATTGGTACTCTTTTAATATTCTTACGTCACAGAGAACACCCACCCATGTTGAAATAATATACCTTAACTAACTTCTTAAACATGTCTTTACTTACTGTAATGTCAAGTATATACACAATATTTGCAAGGCATTGGCCGTTAGGATGTGGGTGTAAGTTGAAAAGTTAAATATTGGGCAAGCTATTTCAGGGAAAAGCCTATGAATACCACCTTTAAATCGTTGGCCAAAATACTAGTTTGTAAAATTCTTATTTAATAAGGTTACCTTAAAAGAATCAGTCATGATCTGTTCTATTTCTGCCGGGGTTCCGAAGTCCGGTGTGACGTTATCGATTCTGTACGTCAATGATGTTCTACCCCACGATGCACCTGCCGAGAATCGACGAGTACGTGTCTCATCCACGTTAAACATCATATCTGGTACACCACAACGTGGCTGGTTCATCTTGTCCATGGTTTCTTGGTCCAATTCACCTAGAAAAAAAGATGAGAGTGAAATTTTGAAGTTACGTCTTTACACCTTTTCATAGCGTTCCCATACAAGCATACGGAATATATACTGTACGCATGGGCACTCTCACATCCAAACACTCGGCAAAGCATAATAGAGTCAACTGGTGCCTGAAAAGGCAAACAGTTCTAGCACAACTCTACACTGATATGTCATATATTCCATGTCTCTCGGCCTCTAAAATGAACATGATAGAGACGTAAGGTCGAGAGGTTAGCTCGGTTTAGCCGAAGAGCCCTTTCTCGGGAAGCAGCTCATTCTGGGAGGAGAACCGGGGGGGGGGGCTCATCCTTCGGTATCCAGACGAGGGAATTAAGGAAAATGTTATACACCACGATATACTGTATGATATGATTGCCAGATAAAAAAACAAGAGAAATGCAAAGTCGATGTTAGCAACGTCTTACTGATGTAATGTGACAGGTGGCTGTCAAATGTTTCGGGCAAAGGACCACTTTTACTCGAGTTTTTATCCTTTTATTCTTACGCAGTAGCTAGGGAGTCATTAAGAAACTTACTTCCTTGATAAAATCTGGATCGCCTTGGAATCTTCAGGGGCCATTTTAAGTGCATGTCACGAACCGCAAGTGGCCGCAGGCCATCCATTGAAAACTTAGGTAGTGTTATTACTGTAGGGTACGTACTTCAATTATCAATACTTAGATCCGTGCGCGATCGCAGGAGGCCAAGCGCAGGATGAAAATCATACAAAGCCTGTTGATCCCCGTTTCCCAATTTTGTTCCATCATTATGAACTTACAACAAACCGTAGTCACCCATGCTGGGAGGATCTTATCATGTATTTCAAGTCTTCACCACATTTATTCATGAAACTAAATTATGCAATTTTCTTTGACATTAGAAATATTACAGTATGAAGACTTAACGTTTCGTTTGTCATTGTCTGCTTGGTACCATATTCGCAACTTACATAACAATGACATGCATGTATTGTATTGGGTTCATTTGTATCGCGATGAATGAACAGATAAATAGGCAGAACGGATCACGTACAGTGCTGAAGCCATGACAGGTAGATCTACCAAGTTGAAAAGAGACCCATGAGTTATTACATGTACCAGTATACGGGTGAAATGTGAAGTAGGAAAGTCAGACAAGCCCATCTCTTACAAACAACAGGTTGTCCAGACACGCCCCTATCGTTTCGTTGGTCGCTGCTTTTTTATAAAGTCTAATGTATTTTCCGTACACTTTACTGATTCCTTAGCTTTTATGAGACATATGAGAAAGGAGAGGCCGACAGGAGGTGAACCCCTGCTTTCACTAATTGTCTAGGTGGATACCTCCCCCCAAAAGGTTACAAACCGCCGCCTTAAACTGATTTGAACTTGTTCTAATTCAAGTCCCCCTCTCCCAGTATCCCATTACAGAAAAGTTTATTCATGGCCTAGCATACCAGAATTATCAAAAATTTAAAGATACATTGTATGACTTAATGCAGTAACAAAACATTATCATACACTTTAAAAGAACAGTCCAAGATTTTTTTATGTAAGCGCTATTCCAAGTTTAGTTTACACAAGACTTGACTTACTTCAAGTCCTTCAAAATAAGATTTGAATACGATCTTTCACGTACAGTAACCAAGATACTTTTTCAAAATTCCCCTAAACTCTCCTGCGAAGAGCCAAGGGGCGAAACAAAAACAATAATCCCCGAAGGAGTTCTGCTCGTTTAATGAGCTGTACGTCCCCAAGAGACATCTACAACTCAACACGACCAACCTAACGACCTGACGTGCGAAG
>WURT03054261.1:0-14126 GCA_009936505.3 Holothuria glaberrima
TATATATATTTGGATATATTTGGTACCCATGAGTGAATAGGTTTATCAACAGTCATATGATGGTAATATAATATAACTAAGATGAATTTAAGGGAGCCCTCCCCCACCATCAATATCTTCACTGTTTTAAGTTCGGCTTTGAGGAATGCTTACGGGTAGCTAGGGAAAATTAACTCATTTTTGGGGGTCTTGTTTCTTATAATTTCAATATGCGAGATAAGAAAATTTTACAGTCATAAAAGACCACTTTACTCTTTATAGAGGAGATAGCATGGATACGCCAGTACAACAGTCCAGAAGTCAGGTGCTACAGTAGCGAATGGTGTAGTTCAGTGTGCTACCTTAGTTGTCGACTGTTTCTTTATTTGAAACAGGGAATCTTATACCATCTATCCATTTTAAAGGTTGTGAGATACGTGTCAAAGACACATCTAACAATTAACCAAAGAGCCGTACTAGTTTGCTTAACCATCAAATAGACTGCCAGTTGTAAACCGGCGTGACAAAACAGCATCTAAGTGTATTGAAACATGATCGTTGTTCGAATCAACTTTGAGGCAGATTCATCACCCCATTTTTTGGCGAAAGCGCTTCGGAACCTCGTTGCTACGGAAACATGGCGCATAATGGCCTCTTCTTTATTATCTCTCCAAAGTGTATCCGCACCGATCGAGCAGAGAGCTCTTTCAACACAACAACCTTTTGAGGTGGTCTTCAGTTGTGGTATATTTTATTCTTCCGACTAAATGAACTTAGCCTGTTCGCGTGAAAGTAACTCGTGATGGGTTTCGCCCTATTGTGTCGTGTGAGCATTGATGAAGCAGCTTCATCGTCCTTTCCTCTCTACCATTGATCGTCGCCATAGCAACCGAATAATGTCAGTGTTAAAAGTCGTGCAGAAAAGCGAAATGAGGCCTCTCTTCCCGTTCCCTTTTTAATATTTAATACATCCCTAACACACAATATCTATCCAGAAGCCGATCGTACTTCGCGTGTCTTGGTGTCGGTATACTGCCGGCACTCGTTTCGTTCTATACGTTGTTATTATCTCCAGTTTTTTTTATCCCTTTGAGTTTTTCTAGTTTTTCATTTTTTGACTCGTTATTCAATCGACTTGTTGTAAAGAGAAAACAAGACACAATTGGGACCGATATAAATTTTGGGTTGTCATATAAGCAGTATTATGAATTGGGAACACTTGCAGTTAGGAATTGACACCAGTAAATGTTAACTTCAAAAAATCCCATTTGTTCTGATGACAAGGGGTTAGATGAAGGGATGAGATATAATAAATTTAGAAATAAAAATGTAAAATTTAAGTGCAGAGTAGAAGGTGAATGTAGTTGTTACCAGAATATCCTACATGACGTAATCTACGAGGCTTTGTATCCCTGTATTTAGTATAGACCTCATGCATTGGTGTCACGACGAGGACATCTTGGAGAGCAAACAATGAAGGAAACTGTACGCACGACGAAGACTTAGCGCGTATTAGACAAGTTACACGCGTATCCTACCTGTACACAAATCAGCTGTCTGTATTTTTGTTGGTGTAAGTCGTGATAATACGCGTTTTCCTTTGCCTATGTTCTGTGACTTCATATGTATAAAGTCTATGAGAATTGTCTAAAGATAAAGCAAAGCCGACCAGACACACCAGATAGTTTTTTTCCTTATCAGTGACGTGATAACTTTAATAAATTTCTCATGAATATTCATAAGCCCTTAAGTTCATTTCCCCAGGCTTTCAACCTTATAGAAAGTTGTTCAAAGGCTAGTAGGACAATTATCCATTAAAAAAAATGTTTCGGAAAGTCTTTAAAATAGACGATGCTTAAAGAGTGGATATTCTTCATGTTATTAGAATCTAATTGACATTAGTTGTTATAGTTTAAATAATAGTCTCAGATGGGTCTCATACAATAAAAGGAATGAAACGTGATTTCCTCCCCCACAGATAAGTATCTTTAGTACATAGTGAGGGCGCATTGAAATATTTGTAGCACATGAATGGTTAGGACCTTTTATGGAAAAGTAGGGTTAGATGCGGAATATTTCTCTGGGAAAAGTACTAGAATTCAGTGACTGTAAAATCAAAAAAATTATCTGACAATGTTTATCATTATTCCATAGAATTAGAGACCTTAATTTTGACATTTCTTGGAATTAGTCTGAGGGGAGGAGTACCACATATTGTATATTGCTCAAACCACACCACAGGCTAACACAAATTATCACAAAGAGAAGGTTTTGCTCCAGGAAAATTAATATTCTTGTGAATTTATAGAGGTGAGCATATCTATAACTTTTCCCTTCTATGACGTCACTGGCGGCTACAAAACCACAATATCGACGAAAGTGCATTTGAAAGAAATAATAAACAAAACATTCGGCTAAAATAGTTTGAAAGGGAAACTCCAGTGACAAAATATGGAAGTTTCATAAAATCATGCAGTAAAACACTGCATATATATATATATATATATATATAAGAAACATCGTTGACTTTTTCACAAACCTTAAGCTTTATTTGCACTTTTCTCGACCTACATATTTTATAAGTGCTACGCAGTACGTTGACCTTATGGCCTATATATATATATATATATACATACATACATATATACTATAGTCACAGCCTTTCAATATATATATATATGTGTGTGTGTAACATACATCTATCTGTCTGTCTGTCTGTCTGTCTGTCTGTCTGTCTGTCTGTCTGTCTGTCTGTCTGTCTATCTTTAACTGTGGAGGAAATGTAATGAAAAGACATTCGCTTTTACTTTAGATCCTTTAGCATTGCCACTGGGATATTCCTTTTGGTCCTAATGCAATCCGTTTCCAATTCAGATCGAGGGTTTTCGGTATGAAATTGTTAAGTTTGCCATGGAAGGTTGACTGATCCATGGAAATATAATGCACTTCAAACACATAAGAATTATTTTTGAAAATAATAAAGTTATGGCCCTATTTTTCATGGTGTGAATAAGGCAGACCATATATAGTCAGATGTTTAAACGTTATTTTGTCAGATGGATAGTCAAGGACAATTTCGACTTCAAGTGGTGATGTGGTTAGGTTAGGCAGTAGGCTATCCTATATGTTAAAAACTGCATGAATATTAAAAATAAGTATGTCAAACAACGTTTTAGTCACATGATGACGTCTTTTCCATATAGACCCTATGCACTGACCACACAATCCATACATGATATCATACATGATATGAAGTCTCGAGAGCTTAAACCTAACCTTATTTCATGCCTCCTCCCTAACCCTAAACTTGTGACTTGATATCATGCATGATACGCATGTCTCGAGACAAGAATGTGAAGAATTACAAAACAGTGAGGATTTGGTGCAATGACACAACCACCACCAACTTGACAACCGACCCCAACCTCATGATTAGGCATGGAAGTGTTAGAACCCTAGTTAGAGGATAAATGTTTGTTTGTATTGTATAGACCTTATGCATATGACGTCACAGAGTGGAAAGTGCGCCCCAGTTCGGAGGCAAGCACGTATCATTGCAAATTACACCAACAAATGTAGACGGCTGATTTGTCAACCAATCGTATATGCGCGTTAAGGTGCTTTCACACCAAAAGCGTTTCAAGCGTTGGCGTGTCGAACGTCCGACGCTGGAGCGTTTGGACGCTCGATGGCTTTTCATATAACCACCGAATACACGAGAGCAAATGGAGCGTTGCATTTTACTTTTTCGGGTTGCGACTAGTTGACATATATTCATTGAACGTACCGTCATCATGGACAGTGTCAGAAACAAGGGTGTGGCTGCTTTCATTTTTTTTGGATAAAGGGCACATGAACAGACGACAATGGGTGCATAACATCAACACTCGGAGGGCACAATATGGTAAATACTGCACAATCACCTTATGAAGGACTTGAAACAGAATCGACAAAAATTTCACGATTATTTTCGTCTGCATCCAGACACGTGAAAGGGGGAGGGGTAGCCGGTTTACTATCTGACAGAGTTGTAACCAAGTCATTTTTCCTCAAGTCAAGTCAAGTCCCAAGTCATCTACCTTCAATTCAAGTCAAGTCTCAAGTCATTTACCTTCATGTCAAGTGAAGTCACAAGTCATTTTCGTCCATGTCAATTTAAGTCACAAGTCATCTAACTTCAGGTGAAGTCAAGTCACAAGTCATAATTTTCAAAATAAAAAAAATTAATAAGCCTATATACTAGACTGCAGTTCCTAGATATGGAGATCAGGCGGAAGGTCTTGAAATTTTTAATCCAAAGAAGTCACACCTTGACATTTTCATTTTTTTTGGGGGGGGGGGGATTTGCGAAATATATTCTGTCCATATACTAATTCATCCAAGCAACAACTTCTCAGGATCATATAAGGTTAACACACTTAATAGTAGCTAACAATAGGTTAAACTATGAGAAAAAAGTTCTTATGGAAATGGAATCGTTTTAAAAGTAAGAAGGGTATTCCTCAAGCACAGTGTCACTCAACATTTTTGAGCTTTATGGCTATCCTGCATAAATGTGTCAATCTTTTTTCCATGTAGTAATAGGTTTTCTGTAAGCCTGTGGAAAAGTCACCCATTAAACTGCATGTATGCTTAAAATGGTAAGAAAAAAGAGGAAGCATTCCTGTTATTGCTCTAAAAGATTCATGACGAGTAAAACTGCTTTATTAAATTATATTATCGGAAAGATTTCAGAAAAGGTCTGAGAAAGCACCGTTGAGGATGCCATGATTCCCTCTTATTGTGCAAGGCGTACGTGTATGATATGGTGGACCGTACGTCTGTACACAAATATGGAAACTTTTGGATGACAGGGTGATTTTGCTATTCATGAAGAGGTAGAAAATGATAAGTGCAGCAGAGGCCTCTTGGAAATTAATATTCTTTACATGAGCAGGAGTTTTAAGAGATGCTGAAAATTTCGCACTGTGCTCTCTAAAAAGTGTTCACAACGTGGCGATAAAATGAGGTTAACAAGTATTACACTTATTGATCTAATCTTGATTGTCAGATGACAGGAAGTTGCGTTTTAAAGCGTTTCATTTTTTTTTTGTTTTTCTTGGGAAGACACTTACAGCTCATGAGGTCATCACTCCTTCGTCGATCGCAAGTTTCTGCTTTGACATCACATAGTGATCCCATCGATTTTAAATTCCCTTAATCCACACATACAAAGACCGTATTTATTTCCCCTTTTTTTCAAACCATGTAGTTTCATCTTCTTGCCACTCATATTTTATAGACATGGGGTGTTTTTTTATTGTCATTTATATTTGTAGGCATGAGGGGAGGGAATTTCCTCTATACCATTCGGTGCAAGCAAGGATAACCCCCTGATGCAAGAGGTGATGAGCCGAAAAAGATTGGGAAGCACTGGTGTACACTTAGGCCTAGTTTAAACGCGATGTGTTTGTAATAAGGGGCGACCCTTGAAAGGAAGGCCTATACTATGTGGGTGTGGGTGATTGATTCAATAATAGTGCTACATTACTGCTTTCCCTTTTTGGACCCCTGAGCGTCTCTTTAGTATCCGTCTTACTTGTGGCACAATGCAATCTAGAATAAATGAAGGAAAAGTTTGCAATGTGTTGTTACGTAATTTTGTTGTAAAAAGTTCATGCTACACTCAGCCACAAGATTTTCATTTAATGTCGCCAAGTCAAAGATGTTCAAGTCAAGTCGCAAGTCATTTTGTCTTCAAGTCAAGTCAAGTCGCAAGTCATTTGTCTTCAAGTCAAGTCAAGTCGCAAGTCAAGAAAGAGTGCGACTCGAGTCCAAGTCAGCGACTCAAGTCAACAACTCTGCATAGCAGACGTTACCAAGTCGATTAACTGTTATATTTTTTAGTGAAAATGCAGGATCATGCATACATGATACAAGCAAAAGCTTTCAGGAATTCCACTCTTTGGGAGGAATATGAGTCGTTCTCAAATTGACATTTTGGTGGTTTTATTAAAACCAACTAGACAGGTTTCTGTTCTCTTGCTCTATACGGCGGGACTTCTTTAGTAGCAGCCTTTTAAACATTGGCTGGGTTCGTCATAGGATTTGAAATGCAGCTATAAGCGCATACAGTAGAGTATCGTCGTACCCTCCTGTTTCGTCCGACTCTGTAGTAAAACTTGATCAATCTTTTAATGTAGTGTCCTCTTATAGAGAAGTGTGGGTAACTTTTTCTCCACAATGCCTTCCCGTTTAGCCACTAAACTTAGAAAATCTTCAGTACTGATGGCCGCCATGTTTACTTCCGGCAATACACACTGCGATAATGCATGCGCGTGAAGCTTGTTTGCCCAGCGTTTCGAGCAAATTAAATGGGCCAACATTATACCGAGCGGGACTCTAGCAAACCGCTTGAGACGCTTTGCTTTGCTCGCTAGCGGTGTGAAAGCTGCGCGCGTTTGACTATTGTTTTCAATTTAAGTATTTAAAAAAAAAAACGCTTGGTTCGCGTCGCTTCGCTTTGCTTTGCTCGCGGTGTGAAAGCACCTTACGCCTATTACACCTGCGTGTGAAGTCTACTCCGTGTGTGCCATGTGGTCAATTGTTTTGCCTCCGACATGAAGTCACGTGACGTCAATTCATAAGGTCTATGTGGGCTTTCCTAAGCTGAGGGAGCTCTTTGATTTCTATGGTCCTGTGACGTCAAATACATAGTCTTTTATTCAAAATGATGTTTCATAGGAATAAGTAACGTTGTTGTGAGTAACTTACTGTAGTGCGTAGTATCACACCATGATGATGATGGTTCCCATACAGCTACCCCGGACAGTAATCACCCGGACAATTTTCCCCGAACAAAGTCCCCGGGGTAATCCCACGTGACCATTTCCAACCCGGACAATTCACCCTAGTCAAAAATAAAAAAAAATGGTTAAATAAATGCAAAGATTGATGAAGGCTCCATTATTGTGAATAATAATTCAGGCCTTGAAAAGAGGTTGTTTTATGACGCTAAGCTAACACGAAAGTGGGAGACTCATGGCTAATAAATTACAACTTCAAGTAGGGTGGATAACCAACTCAACAGTTTATTTCAAATTTGGTAACTTTCAAAGGCCAGTTCAGATGGAAAACCGTAGATTCTTCTTAGGTGAAAGCCCACCTTACTTTGACCTCGCCAGTGATCAAACCCGCGACCTTCCGTGGTTGCCGAGCTTTATCGTCCCAAATGCCAACACCTTCTTTTTTACTCGGCTACCAGGCTACAGCACCTGGATATTGTAAACACGAATGATCACAACTTTAACCCGCAAGCAAACAAAGAAATTGACTCAAAACAATGACGTACTGTTAGTAAGTGCACAAGTAAAGATATTATATGATACCCCTCATTATCAATCGAGTAGACTAGGGCTGGACTCGGAATTGACCCGGAAACAAGGCCACTGGAATCGTAATCCACTGGGACCTGGGATGGGGTGCTAGAAAGAGAATTGGCCCGGAATTGGGTCACTGGAATGGGAATTGACTCGGATACAGCACTGCTGTTCAAGCCTTACAAGTTAGTTCTTGCTCTGACAAAAATCTGGGGTGCCTGTTGGCCTCTCGGTTGTGTCCATTCGGGTCGTAACTCCTTTGTGGAGTAACTTCAGGTTTAGTCTGCTGAGAGATATGCCCTGCATAACTTTCTTTAAGAGCAAAGTTTCTGAAGACCGTTGATTAAATTTAAAGTTTTTATGGGACAAATCCTGTATAGAAAGAGCAATTGGATTTTGATACCTTCTCGCATACAATATTTTCGGCCGTATGGCAGGCAGTCTTGCGACTTTTTTCCTTTCAATGGACGAATCGTATATGACACTATGGGCGCAAAATTCTTTCTTTACAGAAAAAAATCTGCCCGAAGAGAAGTTACGCTCCATTCTTTTTTATTTAATTGTATTTTGTTATTTAATTTATATTTGGTTTTTATATTTTACCATTGAAATCTATTTGTTTACATCCAGTACGAGGCATTGGTTTGTGACCGATCTAATACTGGCTTTGGATGCATGCAATTTGAGAATTTATTCACAGAATTAAACTTGCTCAAGATCAAATGAGTTCACTGAGGAATAATGGGCTCACAGAACATCCTCGATGCAAGCCCTACTGTAAAATGGAAATTGAACAGCTAGCTGAGTGTTAGGCCTATGTTAGGATAGCAGGTGCGATATCTGGAATCTGGAAGAGCATTTCTGGGGAGTTATCTGACGAAAAAAGAAAGTCTTAGTAAGCTCAGTCGACCCTTCATCATAATGCTAACGCATATATCCGTATATGTAAATCCAAGGCTATATTTCATGTAATAAATATACACCTGTTTTTATATTTAAAATAGGGTCTTTATCGTAGAGCTCGTTACGCTCATGAAAATGTGGGTAGTAAAAAATTGTGGCATTCATCGGCAAATTATTGTTTCTTATGCTATTAGATTGATCATGTGTATTTCCATGACCTCGTTTTTAAGGAAGTTCCTCAAAAGCAACATTCAAAATGCGGTACAATTTCTCTAAATTCCAAAATTTTCAGGGCATATGGAATATTTGTTAACCGATGAGAGGGAATACACATGTCATTGTCGCATACTGCAGGCAAACTGGGTTTTATACTTTCAATATCACTTAATGTTTTGTCGAGTTGTAAATTTGAAAGAACCGTGGAGTACACTACCCTATTCTACACCACATTCCCTTCGAGTTCAGATTGCCTTCGTTTCATATTGTGAATTGAGGGGTAGGGTGGGGGTAGCGGAATTTTGTCTGCGTAGGTAAGATCTATAGTTAGTTAGATGGGGTTTTACGCCTCAACTTATAACCTCTTGGTTTAATCAGGGAGCTGTTACGGCTCCGTAACAGCTCCCTGGTTTAATCTAGCGGCGACCACTGCCTTTTTTCCAGTTGTGGGGCACTGGATTGTTTTTCCCTCACTCCATTGCTTATGCGGAGCATCACACACAACGGCAGTAGGTTCCATTTTTAAAGTCTTTGGTACGATTCGACCTGGGAATCGAACCCGCGGATGCTCTACCACTAGACCAAACACGCGGTTCAGGTAAGACCTATAGGCTATATATTACAGGGTTTAGCACTACATGAGTTAACAGAAAGAAAGGAACGGACAATTTGTAAGTAAAACTTGCCTTTTAAAATTTTCGTATTAAATTTCCTTATTTTCGTATTAATTTTCCTTTATAGCCATTTATTTTCTTCGTGCATTTCACTGGATTTATGATCAAGGGTAAAATGCTCGCCTTACAGGTCCTACGCAGAGCGAGAAAATTTAGAGTCACCTGGCACGTGTATCTATTGATACACACGGTTTCATACATTTTGTCTTCCAAAAAAAAAAAAAAAAGGCAAAACAAACTTATCTTCGAAAATCCGTGTAAGATATATCACTATCTTGCCAACGATTTGGCTTATCCCAAGTTAATTCTGAAAATGTCAAACCTTTGAATAATTTCTGACGTTTCGAAAATGTTTGATCGCAGCGCTCGTCGGTTGCAAGCCCTGCTCTGTGCGGGGGGTTTGAATACGGATTGTTGCCATGGTGAAGTTCTAAGAAGATCAAAGGAAAGAGTTTTTCAAAGCGTGCGTAAAATTGTCCTATTAGAAATCGAATTCCCCCGGAGAAGCCACCTGAATGAAAATTTGTCAGTGTCTACGTGGCAAGCTTGTGTCATTTTTATCGGCCCTGTTCACTTAAAACATAATTCCCATCAGCTTGCATATGTGAACCAGCTATACGTCTATAATCTATATCGAGACTCTTGTGACTTATGCTGTGAATGCAATAGGCAGTCGCCCCAAAATTTGCTTTGAAAAATCAGCAAACTCTTGCAAATCTCCTCTTATTGCATTACAAGCACCTCTGAAGATGTTTTGAACATAACTATTACAAACAATAGTTAAAGCAAGGAGAAATTCTCCTTGAATTTACATTTCTCTAATAGAAATGCACATGATCAATAAAGGCCATTCATGAATTATAGAATTAAGGGGCATAGTAACTCTAATCGGGGTGACTGCATTTTCTCTTTAAACGGCAAGTAACGTGCTGAAATGTACATATCTACGATTGGACTTGTGCCAATATAAAAATGCCATCAACCAACCAAAAAGCCCAAAGCTTAGTGATTTCTCGCTGAAAGGAAATCATTTGCTGCACTGACTCGGTTCATCCCTCAAGTTTACACTTCTTGACTTTTTCATTTTTTACTATGTTTTCACATCTTGACCAGGCTCTGCTGACCTCATATGACCTTTGAACCCCATACCAAAAAGTGAATAAATATGAAAAAAAGAACATGTCCTAGGAGGGAATTTTACCCGGGACCATCTGCGTGAGAAACCGAGCTCTAATCCACTACGACATCAAAGAAATCGTTCATTATATAATATTTCTAATCATCCTATAGTCACAGCATCCTTTTTACGTGTTCATAATAAGATAATTAAAATAAGATTTTTACTGTAATAGGTAGGTATGCTTGTGAAAAAAATAAATGTTTTTGTCTACAATACTCAACCCTAACTTTTCGTTTGTAACCAAACGCCGGACACAATTTGGAGGTACCGCCCACTGTATATTTAGTTTACGAGGTTTTCGTAGCTTCACCTCTCATAACCTCAGATGAACTCGGATGACCTTCGACCTTCGACCTCCAACAAACTCGAAAGGTTCTCTTTTTCTTAAAGTTACACATCTCTATACCAAATGTACAAATGATCTGTCATCCCTGTCTTTAAATATCGTGTTTCTTCAAGGTTTTCGGTTTTTGACCTCCGATGACCTCAAATGACCTTTGACCTCCACTTAAAAGAATAGAGTTCTTCCCTTTAATCTAATAAAGTTGTATGTCAAGTATGAAGATTGTCCATCATTGCTTTCTTGAGATATCGTGTTTACAAGCAGTTTTTAAGATGATTTCGTATTTTCACCGCCAGTGACCTCAGGTAACCTTTGGCATTTACCAAAATTAATAAGGTTTAAAGGCTTTTGACTATTACGCATCCACATGCCAAGTATGAAAACCATCCATGCTTTCTACCTAGAGATGTCGTGTTTACAAGGTTTTCGGTTTTTGACCTCTCGTGACCTCACATAACCTCTCATCTTCACCAGAAATAATAGGGATCTTCCCCTTAACACACGGTAATAACTGTATATACCAAATATAAAAATCATCTATCATTGCTACCTTGAGCCTCTTGAGTTATCGTGTTTACACGCTAAGTATCACAAACACACATACATACACACACAATCGCCCGCATAATTGCCTAGATTCCTTTTGCCTCCGGCAAGGAATCAAGAAGCCAGAAGGTGTTAGTTACAATGACTCGAGTACCATAGACTTTGACTGTATAGCTCATGATTTGATGTTTACAACATTGCAACTGCTAGACTGCCTGCTCTCCGACTCAAGGAAAGAGGGTGGGTAGTTTCTGTTTCATTTTTTCGTGAATTATCCTCATCGTAAAATGCTTTCAAATCCCAACTTTATCTACAATTTTCTTATACAAGCAGTAACAGGTCAAACGGAGAAGCAAATGCGTTATGTAAATTCACCCACTGACGATGTTAATTACGGTAGTGTATGTGCAGATGGGGAAGCCATTGGGCATGTGTATCGACTCAACAACTCTACTAAGAAATTAGGGTCAAGAGGCCACTTAATCCTACCCTAACCTCTATACGCCTTCTCAACCCCATCCTCATTCCCAATCAAACACTTGTGGCTAAGCGAACCCTAAGATAAATCCCTGACTGACCTCCGGGGAAACGAAAGGGCAACGTTGACTCCCCAGCCGCATGTGTTAATGTACAGGTAATGTATTTCATAGACGTATATATTTAGATATGGGGTACTTCAAGGTGAAAAGCGCTCCCATAAGCTTGTGAATGAATGACACACAGTCACTACATTTGACATAGTGGCACTGTGTACCATTCTTTAGCTGCTCGTTACGTCTTGTTAAAATAAGGCGAACCTAAGAGTCAAGCATTAGCCTTTATCGTTTGGAATTATAATTTAAACTTCTCTCATCAAATTGAAATGTTGACTTCGATTTTCGGTAATTAATATATTTATCCCTGAGACTGGGACGTGTAACTTATTTGAGAATACCGTCCAAAGTGTTCACGTTAATTGAGTGGACTGATGACATAACTGCAGGTCCTCTGAAAGTCAAATGTGGTATCCTTACATACCGTAATTAGGGCAGGTTTATACTTCCGTATTTTCACACGCTATTGGGTTATAGGAACCATATACATCATGGTCATCCCTTGCTATTCCGGGCCAATCATGGGCATTGCTCAGAGTTGGGCATTGCTCAGAGTTGAGCAGTGTTCAACTTCCATAGCTTTATAGTGCTATATTAAAGTATGAATCGGCCTTTATACTTGACTGTTTGATTTTTGAGCGCATACTGCGATCTTAGCAAGAAGTGTGGTGGTTCAAGTTCATTTTCAGGTCTTGAGTTTGTTTCCAAAGTGCTGCCTTTAGTGTCTGTACTGATGAGAAGGTGAGAAGGCAAACAATGGTGCAATGCATGCTTATAAAATCAGTCTGTCAAATATGAAGCCAACTTTTAGTCTCTCTTATTAAAATACAGATTACTACACTGTAGCTTAATTGGATCTTACAAGGATTCTTGCATCCGCCAACAAATTTACGATTTTTTGTTCCTGAAGTAAAACTATAACCTGACACTCTTCCCTACATTATTTATAATGTCACATATTGAGAAGCTGCTAAATCTTTCAGTCATTAAAGAAAAAAGAAAAGTACGTGTTGAATAATTTTGAAAAACCGTGTTATGTATTTTATATATTTGCCATGTATCTTCAAGAAAAAAGAACTTGAAATATTTAAGAAGTCAAGGAAATTACCTAGACAAGGCTTTTGTTCAGCTATTACAAAAGCTTTTAACTAAATTATTGACAGGTCTCAGAATGATAACATTTAAACAGATAACCTAACCATCGAGTTTAATATCCTGACATTGCTAAATTACATAAAATATATGTTGAGGTAACAATAAACTAGCGATGACAGTATAGTACCCATCGTGTAGACTGTATGAAGACGGAACTTCAACCTACAGACCTAACTCTTGAGAGTCAAGGACGCCGCCTCTATCAGAACAACGCCCTCTAACATCGACGAAGAAGAGGTAAATCCTAATCTGCACAAAAGTGCAAATTGTACAGGGACAATTTGAATGGAGAGTTTCTATTAAAAAAGTTTTTAAAGTCGAGGTAATTCTCGTCTTTAGAACATTGCATGAGAACTTGAACTTTTGGAAATCTTTTTCGCTTGTGCACTCATATGCCTACATAACTGCACTATCGTTGGCTTCTTAGACATTTCTGCAGTACGATAGCCGTGGCGTACTGATAATGAGGAAGGGGTGGGAGGGGTGATGGAATAGCGTTTAGTGCAAAGGTTGGGAGTAACAAAACAGAGTTGAGAGGAAGTGAGGCAATCAATCTTGAACAAGGATATGCCAAAGGATGGAATGTCCCCGTGACCTGTCATTCCATACAATGCAATTTATTAATAAATTAATAACAATTAATACATACAGATACAGCCTACATCAATTCGTAACAGATCATAAATATGAAAGCACATGCCATCCACGTGGAGTACATCTAGACTACATGTTTTAACACTAGAAAAATTGCACTTCTGGAACTCAGTTAACGAATAAAACTAAGAATTGGGTAGGAAGAGTGGAAACCAAACTCACGGTGGGGACGGGGTGGGGCTGTATATTCTGAACAAGCTTTGAGCTCAGAATGCCACAATGCTAGGTCACTTATCTACACCACTGTTTTGAGAGAAGGGTTCCAAGGAGACTATATATATATATATATATATATATATAAATATATATATAGCAGGAATACAAAAGTACAGAGAACCCAAACCATAAGCTCCCAACAGAAGGATCCAGGCTGGATGCAAAGGTGTTTTATATTAAATTGGAGCCGCAAAAGTTGTGTTTCTTGTTGTGTTTTGCAGTATACTTTTTATATTATTATGACAGAAACACCTTTGCATCCAGCCTGGATCCTTTTGTTGGGAGCTTATTGTTTGGGTTTGCTGTACT
>WURT03054272.1:0-14126 GCA_009936505.3 Holothuria glaberrima
CCTAACTTTTATCAGACTTCATAGTCAAGTGGTTAAAGCATCTGACTTGCAGCCGGAAGGTTGGGGGTTCGAATCCTAGCCGGGTCATACCAAAGACTTTAAAAATGGAACCTACCGCCATTGTGCTTGGTACTCAGCATAAGCTATGGAGTAGGGAAAACAGGCCAGTGAGCTACAACTGAAAAAAAGGCTGTGGCCGACCTGACTTAAACCATTTGGTTACAAACTGAGCCGTAAAACTTCATCTAACTAACAAATTCTATTATTAGGTCTGTTCTTCCTTACCTAGAAAATGTATCATAATCCAAAGTATCCGTGCCCTTACGACCAAAGAAGTAGCGTAGGAGAGTCGTTTCTTGTATTTTCAATTCCTGCTTATTCAGGTTTTGAAAGGAAAAAATGTGATAGAAACAATAAATAAGACAAACAACAAGATCACATGACCATCAACATCATCAACTTGTAAAAACCAACTCCTGATAAGCAATTAAAAAAGTTAAGTTTTCCAATAATTTTAAGAGTATGTAAAATTTCTGCCTCCTCTTTCACCACCCTATGTCTCATTATTTTCACAATCACATATTATTCCGGTTTTCCAGTAAATATCATATTAATATAACGCTAGATTCCTACATCTAAAACAGTTGACATTTTTAAGAAATTGGGTAATGAAGTTAAAATCAAGTACTAACCATAACCTTGACAAGGCAGAACGAAATCAAGTCCATAACCTGGCTAAAACTTCAATTTTGTATTTAATAAATATATGAACTGCAACTTTTGATCTTTCCTCCCACACACAACAATCCCATTAAATTTACACAAATGGCTTTCTAAATTGGTGATCAATAAATGTCAAGGTCCGTCATCCCTTAATACTGACATACAAAAGCCAATAGAGTTATCAAAAATATTTAGACCGAGCAGATAATTAAGGGATTAACTTTAATGGAAGGTAAGATGCAATAGATGATATTAATCAGTTCAAATGAGATACAATTTGTTCCAACCCACTACACTGAAAGATAGATGGAGCCACAAACACGAACATTATCGTGACTTGTTAGTATCATTATTACTTTACAAAAAGTTGAAAAATACCAAAATGACTCATCAGAAAGAAAAGGTCAGCCATTATGTGCTTACTTTACATGTTTCTTCCAAAGGGGAATGGCTTCAGAAAAACTAAAGGGAATAAGCAGTCAGCCCAAATTTGCTTTGAAAAATCAGCAAACTCTTGCAAAACTCCTTTTATTTGCTTTACAAATATCTCCAAAGATGCTGTTGAACATGAATATTACATACAAAAGGTAAAACAAGGTGTTATCCTCTATGAATTTAACAATTAAAGTAACAAAAATATTGTCACAGGATTGAAAAGAGCCATTTATGAATAAGGATACCTGGGTATACTTATTCTGATTTGGGTGACTGCATTTTCCCTTTAAACAAAGGTTATTCTCAAATGAAAGAACAAGAAGTTTATAATTAATGAATTTTTACAATATCCCAAATCAACCAAATCTCTTTATCAGCAAGGAGAAACATGTTAATGACTAATAGGCCATCAGTGACATCTGATGCTGCCTTAATGACTTAAATTGAAGATTTAAGAAGTTTCGAAAGACTAATATGATCATCTTCCTACACAATTTCTGATGTACCTGTTAAGTGAAATACTACAATGGCTAACCACATAGGTTTATTCTTCTTTTATCACTTTCAACCCTCAACCATATATTTTCTTTTGTCCCAAATGCCCAAGTATCTGTAAAAGTTTACATTTAAACTAAAAGGTTACACAATTAAACTAGCCAGATGGATTCTATTGCAACTGTTACTTTTCAGATTTTTGGCTGATTGATTATATCAAACGCTAAAGCATGGCAGTTGAAAAGAGTTACAGATTTTTATTTAGTTTATTTTGTTTTTTTTTTAACTTTTCCAAATAATACACACTCATACTTTCTACTGCATGGCTGGTATAAGAAGCATAAGCGGTGAACATCTCAAGATGTTTACACTCTAAAATTTTGAGAAAGGAAAGGTTTAGAAACCTATGAAAGGCTGCAGAAAAAAAGAACATACATGAGAAACAGAGTACAAGCTATTCACAGGATTAGAATATGGGATTCAAAGGTTATGATTCTTTTATGTATACTTTTAAATAAACATCCTTCCTTATATGAGGTTCTACATATTGTTATAACTTGGAACTGGCTTCATCAAGCCTTATTACAAAATAAAGTTAATAAGAAAATCAATTTCTCTTGTACTAAAATGATGAGAGCAGAAACTGATATTGGTATAAGTCATATTTTCAAATACTAAATAATTCCTCGTGCTGAAATTCAAACCCCAGCTGGCTGATAAGAACTGGCTGCCATGTCTTGCCTAATTAGAAGCACCTCCCATATTTAGTACCTGAAAGTCTCAATACCCAATTACTGATCCCTTACATAATCTTGAATCAAAACAATAGCAAATTATTTGTAAAGAATATACTACAGAGTTGTATAAAGAGTTTTTGATAACAAAAAGTAAAATACCAAACCACTGTTTCATCTACAAGCTGTAAAACTATGTTACAAAAAATTACAAATGGACTAAAGTGATAGTCCTTCCAGATATCTGAATGATGTCCTTCTGTACCAACAGTGAATACCATGCAAGGAGTGATATGATTGCATTGACTCGTTTAATTTTTAACACCAGGCAGCATGGGGTCACTGGGAGTGCAGTGCATGCATAAACCCATCTAAGTAGCTTTTAAGTCACTATGTATGTGATGTATATGACACTAAGGGGTGAACAGGGATTAGGTGGGATGGGGAGGGGGGGATAAGGACGTAAGGAGGAGGTAGAAGTCAGTGTCAACAACCTTTACACTCATTCAGATATCTGGAATCACCCTTAACTGAATCTCCAACTTGAAGCTTGCTTGAAGTAACCCTGACTATATGTTTAGCAAAATCTACTCTACAGCAAGCTTGCACTGCATGAGGCATTAATGTTCAAAATAACAAAAGCTGGCTGGCTACTTGAAGCAAAACCCATACTCAATGTCTTATATCAGCAACTACCCATATGAAATGAAATTACCATTAGAGAAGCAACTAGTATCACTAATGAGCTGATCACACTGGCAATATGGTGCACAAAAAACCCAGAAGAACCCTTGTCTGTTTAAGGTACCACAGCATACGCAACTAGTTTCAGTTGTCCGCAAGGTAGCATATATTTTGAAGGCAAACAGCATATTTTTTGCCTAGATGGATGGATAGGATACAGCCCCAGTAGAGTCCCTTCCTCCCCTGCCTTGAATGCCTATGCTAAGGTATGTAGACATTCAACCACACACTAGTTGGTTTTATCTTTAGGCTATTGATGAAAGTTTCCTAATAAAAGCTGTTGAAATTAGTTTAACATCTTTCAAAAGTCACCAGCTGTACACTGTCTTTTCATAGTTTTGCCATTTTTGACACAAAACATATGCTTTGCAAAATAATGATTTGGAATATTACAGGTAGGCAGTATTTCTGTTGTAGAACTTTA
Organism: Holothuria glaberrima; assembly: GCA_009936505.3. Taxonomy (NCBI): domain Eukaryota; kingdom Metazoa; phylum Echinodermata; class Holothuroidea; order Aspidochirotida; family Holothuriidae; genus Holothuria; species Holothuria glaberrima. The sequence continues at coordinate 3,556 of WURT03054272.1, forward strand.
CTAAATAATCTTTTGCTTATTACCTTTCAACTCTAGTATGGTATATAGTGAGACATTTATTCATGATAGTTGATGTAAAAAAAAAATAGAAATTGGCCCACAGAGTGATTACTTTTTCATTTTGATGAGAATTATAGTTATTTTCATGTTTTATACACTAAAGAGGTATGACATTTTAATAATATATAATTATGACAGTTTCAATTTTATGTACACAAAACTTAAAGGATTTCAATATTACATCTTTACTGGCTGAAAACGACCAATTACAGGTTCAACATCTTGAAATTCTGACATAGGGCATGGGATTGATCACGATAGGAGTGAAACTGGTCAAAGCAGTTTTGATTATGCAATTTTCCATAATTCTACCACTGACAACAATTCACAGAGTCACACAGGTTAAAAGCAGCAAACTAGTTTCAATTTGTTTGCCAGTCAAAAAAATTAATATTCATTATCAGCACTGCAACATACTGGTAATTAAGAAATGTGTTAAGAGTAAGTTTCACCTAACACCTTGGAGTAAGCCATTAGAATTACCTTCTACACTTTAAAGTCCTGTTGAATACCACACAAACAGACATTAGAATTACTCCCTGCCCTTGAAAGCCCACATAATCAGACATTAGAATTACCCCTACAATCGAAAGTCCTCTTAAATACCATACACAGACATTAGTATTACCCCCTACAACTGAAAGTCCTGTTAAATACTACACAAACAGACATCAGGATTACCCCCTACAATTGAAAGTCCCATTGAATACCACACAAACAGACATCACAATTTGCTACACATATTCAAGCATTACTTGATTCCCCACATTCAGCTGTTTAACAACAGTTTCATGGTTACAAACCATCATATCAGATCCACACAACAGCCCCTTCGAGCATTAGTCCTTCCCTCCCCTCCCAAACCCTGAGGCACTAGGTGCTTGTCCAGTCACTATTCGGGTACCAATTTGACATTCTTTGGTCCATTCAAAAAATAAACATTCTGAATTTTCTAGATTTATAAGGCTATGTTTATTTATATATATGCTACCAATGGGAGAAAGGGTACACTGCTCATAGGTTAAAAATACAGAGGTACAAAACAGCCTACCAATGAACCACACTAATACCACAGGACCAAAACAAGCTGTTAGTGTTGATATACAGGGATTTTGCTCACCCGCTACAGAGCTATACACCTGCGCAGTGAAAGAGACTAGCATATATCTGGAAACTAGCAAACCTGTACAAAACATAAACATTTACCTTATTGTTTTGTTCAGATAAAATTCTACACGCATCCCTTTCCTGTTAGTGAATGAGTTATTAAAACTGAGAATTATGATGATGAGAGGGCTATACGGAGTATAAATGCACCACTGTGATAAACCTTTTTTCATTCTATGGCTGATGTCAATTAACTTAAATATTGAAAAATTTTTCCCCAAAATATATGAAACAGATGCAAAGCAAAAATTTCAAACCCTTTTCTTCCCTGGAGCCATAAATTAAATGTGATTAACTTCAATTTGTAATTTGAGTGACCAAAATTCAGTACAACCAAAGCAGATTTCCCTACAAGGAAAAAATTTGGGTGAATAATTTTAAAGAAACCTTAGAGATCTAAACCTGGAAAGGTTCTACTCCCTCCCATGAAAATAAAAATCTCTTTCTTGGCATGTTGCCCTACCTTTTCAAGACTTTTCATGAGTTTTCCTAAAATTTCATGACTTTTCTCCATGTTTTTCTAAGCATGATATTTCTTCGATTCCACGAAACAGAATAAACTTCAACGTCATGGAGGAATAATACAACATACCATAGTACTAAACAATAACAACTCTTTGTCCATAACAATCCAAAAGTTACACTGGACAGAAGCTGTGCAATGATTAAAAAAAACTCATTGTGAAACATGAAACATGACATCTGTTAAATCTCTAAAACAGATAGTAATTCTGTCTTGGACTTGCAAGGTGACAGTCTTCTTTTCAAGATTGACTAAAATATACTGATGGCAAATGCTTTGAAAGCCAAGTAGTTTGCATTTCTTTTGGAGATCAAGGCAAGAAAGAAAAATTCAGAAATGTAAATGTTTGCTTGACCCAGTCATGATATCATCCCCAAAATGATGATAAAGAGATACATGGAAAGCTAGATAACAAGGAGCTACAGGAGCTGAAACTTGATCAAGCTATTTTTGCTAAAGCCAGGGTCAAAATATGCAGCCCTTTTTAATTAAGTTACCATATATTATGTCCTTTATACCAAGTTATTGAACAGTCCTCAAAGCACCTCAGCCGAAACGTTACAAACTGAATTTTAATTTTCCATGGATCATACTTGCTGATGCTTAAATGTCAATTAATTGACTATAGTATATACTTGACTTGTGACAGAATGACCCATTCTCACAAGGCAAGGCAGTTTATTGCTATGCTTCAACAGCTCTTGGCCATTATTTCCATTTGTTTAATATATCTGGTATATTGCCAGTCTTATGCAGGCAGAAAAGACAAACATCTTGTCTTTTAATCACATGCCTTATTAACTTAATGTAGAATTTTGTATGATGCTGATACTGAGTATCCAGTTCTTCCAAAAAAAGTTGTGCAACTGATGTCACAGCTCAAATAATCCTCTGGCATATGGTCTGTTCTACAAAGTTTTTTTTTTTTAACTTTTAGTCAGTCAGCACTTGTACATAAATGAAGGCACAATGGAATAAATGGAAAGCTTTGATCTGTCTTGGACTTAAAGGGTACCTAAGGTCTAAAATTTCAGAGATACATGTTTAGCTTAAAAATGCATCAAAATAGTAAATAGTCCAACTATCATCTTCACAGGACATTCCTGAGCTGAGAAATAAATGTTGAAGATTATTCACTTAATATAAAATGGTAGATTGCACAATAATTTGTGACGTCAATCTTGCACTACTCAAATTACAATCTTTGTTTTTCTTCGTTTTTTTTTTTTCAAAAACCTCTGCACCTTGTGCCAAAATTTGATCACTGTTGTCCTGTCATAGGTGACTAGGAGTAGGAATTATAACCCCTCTCCATGCAACATGCTATGCAAGTTAAAATTAAAATTCCAAAGTCATATAAATGTTTTAATTTCAATAAGAAACAAAAGCAGTTGCGAGTGAATTGTACAAGAAAAACATAACAAATTATGGCACAATTGATTATTTCAAATTGAATGAATAAATTTCAACATTTTAAATCTTAGCAACTACAAAAGCTGTGAAAATGGGAGTTGGATGCCTGAGATTCATTTTCAAACCTCTAAAATATATATTCTTGTAATTCTCGACTTATGGTACACTTTAATCTCTGCCAACATCTTTGTGTAAAGTAATATGTGTTCTTAATATCTTTACTGCTTCTTTTTTTTAGAGTAAGTGACTTTGTGTTTGCAAATTACTGTAATGCATACACAGGCTGGTATAATCCTCAAGTTTGTAACCAAACTGTGTGTAATTACCCTTTAATAAATGTTGTATTTGAAAATGAACATTCTGCCTTCTCAGTTGACTGTTTAGTTGTGAAGAGAGCATTCTGGCAGTAACCATGACATTTGAACCGAGCTTCTTCAATAAAATGCTCAAAACATCTGGGAGCTATCCTTTTCCACTCAATATTAAACCAGCTATGACATGCACTGTACACTTATATATAAGCTTTATCCTTGACGACAATTAAGTACTGCAAAATACTGTTCCTGTACTGATTTAACACACGAATCACTCCAAACTGATCTAGTTACATCATCATTTGCACTCTCAAAATACTTTTCATACCTACAATCTCTTTGAACCCCCCCCCCCATCTTTCCTACCTTGTTCTTTTGTTTCAGGACTTATTGGTTTGACAGCAAACTAACCAAAGAATGAAATCCAGCATCATATCATTTCTTTTTAAACCTAAAACAAATTTCAGCAAAAATGTCAACATTTAGAGAATATAGTTCCATCAACAATATAGGACCATTTTTTGCCCTTTAACAATTATCATGACGGCCCCAATTTACCTCTATCAAGTATCCTTTATTGAAACCCCTCCTGCCAAGGTCTTTCCTATTTCAATATACTACCCATCACTAGCCTCACAAAATCAAATATAAGCGATGAAGATATCAATTTTTTCAAAGTTCAAGTGCCAATTAAAAGTGGAAATGTCTGGTCTCCAGTCCACACTGAATTTGTTTTTATAATTTCTGGAGGAACAACAATTTATTGTTTGCTTGTCATTGAACTTAAATTATTTCATTCCAAGTGTAATAAAGGACATCCTTTGTGACTTTGGACAATGAGATGAAAAATGCTCATGAAAATTCTGAACAGTTTGCCAAAAAAAAAAAAAAAAACAGTAAGATCAAACGGTATTAGATTGTAGTTGATGAACTATCTAGTATGAATACCTTACACTCTAAACATATATATTATGATTTTCAGGTACGTAGTGAATGAAACTCAACATCAATAGGTCATATGGATGCAATGCAAACAGTGAATCACTTTTAGTATCACAGCAACCACACAGAGAGGTGCTCAAAGCCAACGCTACTACAATGACCTAAGGAATTACTCAAAACTTCAAAACTGAGATTTATCATCTTCACAGCAATTCAAAATATCCATCCATAGTGTCCAAGTATTCCAGAAAGACTAATCTCCCTGACCCTTCCTCAGAAATATCCAGTCCTTTCTTATGGATCATCTTCAAATTTGCTCTGCATGTTGAGCTCACAATTTAAAGTAAGTTAGTTTTCAAAATCAGGTAGATAACTCCCGTGCATAAATGAGTTCACAGTACAATAAAAAAAGGGAAAGTGTGAGAACAGGTGTGTGAACAGAACCAAAAGCAGAGATAGAGAGATACATAAGTCAGCCATCACAATTCTTAAATGGTTAACTTATGCTTTTATTAATTTACTTTCCCTCTGCGGCAGGGAGAAATTTACCCTTGTATGGAGAAGGGGAAAACCTTGTTAACTGCAGTGGTCTTTATCTTTTAGAGAGAGAGTTTCAAAGACCTCACAAGAAGGTATGTACATGTGTAAAACAGCCTTTGTGTTAAATTCAGAAAGAGAGTAAGACCCAAGGAAGAAACCAAAAAAAAAAAAAACTTCATAAAAAATTTTCCAAAGCTCAGCCAAATAAGAGCCATCCCAGATGGCTTTGCCTTGCAATTTGCAGCATCTAAAAAGCATATGAAAGATATATGTCCCACTAAATGAAATTATTTGTAATTGAAAGAAGCTATTTTTGATCCCTCATGTGATCCCTCATGTGATCCTTTTGACCACTTCAATCTCCTCAAATGTTTCAGCCTTCTTTGTTGCTATCATTACTGCAATCCCCAATAGACACGCAAATTTGTAACGAAGAAGATCAGTAGATTTAATGTTGTCAGTTTATTTCATACAAAACTTTAATGGACAGGGAATCACATCTCTTTCATCCAAAAAGAAGATACAAGATGTACTGCTTCCTTGAACTTGCCATTAACCCATGAGATTTTTGTACTCATTTTACTCAAATTATTCAATTTTTTACTCAAATCTTAACTCCACTCCACCCCCCCCCCCCCAACCCTCTGGCACCTTGCCTTCTTTACCACTTTGTCATCACTGAACTCTCTATCTCTGAAACTGGACAGATGATTATTAAAGATGATGTGACTGAATGCAAGTAGCAATATTTAGTCAAACACACATCCTAAAGACTATGAAAAAATCTTAGAAAGCTTGGTAAAAATGTTAAGAAAAAAATTAATTTACCTCTATGCTCCAGATCTAGATGTGTAGAACAAAGGGATCAAAATGGCTAAATATCATTAGAAATTCCAAAATATTTTCTTGTCTCTCATGATTAAACACAAACAAATGACTTGAGTCTAACATGCATTCTCATTGCCAAGTTATATCATACATAGACCATACCGGAAAGCAGTTGACCAAAGCATGATGTTATGCTCTGCTCTTCCTTGTGAAGGAGAAACACAAGCACAGCATTTACTGTACAGATGTGTGATATCACAGCCGAGCCTGTGACTAAAAAAAAAACCATAAGACCACATCCATGGCTTAAAAAAAAAGAAAGGTTAAAAACTCTACTGCTGTGTTTGGAATTTAGTTTTCCACTTTTCATTTATTTTCAATGACAGGATTTCAAAAATGCTCGTTCATATAAAACAAAAAATTGTCTTTTCCATTATTTTTAGGCAAGTTACTTTTATTGGCTGAAATCCTCCTATCCTTTGATGTTCAACAATTTACCAGCAGTATCAGGTAATACATAACCACTTAACAGTGACAGGCTTAGAAATTCTTGGAAAAAAGGGGGAAGGGGGCTAAATGTATAAATCTCTAGTACAAAAATTTCAGTAAAAAGTTTCTAAAAGGATGGGAGAAGGCATTCAAGGCCTCTGTTCAGATTCCCCTTTGCTCTGTCATTGGGATGGTAACTGACAATTTAAAAAAAAAACATGACAGAATCACCCAACTGGTAATACTTGCTAGTGCTAATGTAAAATTTTATGAATTCTGTCTATTTCATTCCAAAAAGATGTGGGAGAAGGGGAGCTGACATGCTTTTGTATCCCTCTTGAACAATGATCCTATGCTGTGGCCAAGTGAATAAAGACAAAAGGTATTTGAAACGAAGAAGCTTGACAACCGGGAGGTTGGGGGTTCGATCCCTGGCCGGGTCAAAGTAAAGTGATTTTTTATCCAAGAGCAACCTATGGTTTTCCCATATGAACTGTGGCTTTCCAAAACAAACCAAATTTGATCTAAATTGTTGAGTTGGTTAGCCACACGACATTACGTTGCAATTCATATGCCTTATAAGCAAGCTTCTCCTACATTTGTGGTCGCTTAGCTTTGTAAATAATGGCCCTCCAGGGCCTGAATTATTATCAAGGCCTGAATCATTATCGAGGCCTGAATTATTATCAAGGCTGATTATACTTGGCAATGAGACAAACTCAATCCAAAATCCATACAAATGAGACCATGATGAGGCAAACACAGATCACACAATGTGGAAGACAGACATTGATGTTCACAGAGACTCTCATCACATGACAACGAACTGTTGAGTGAAAAGTCAAAGGCATAAACCAATGACAAACCTTTCTAATGGGTAATTTTGGTTTAAAAGATGAATCAAAACTTTAAATTACAGTGTTTATGATTGGCAATAATCAAATGAATTTTGGAGGGATTTTTTTTGCATTATCATTTGTAAATATTAAGTCCAGAATAAAGTCAAAAAATGACCACTTCAAAAAATGAACCCAAAGTCAGTGTAACTGAATGTATATAAATATTGATACCACTACATAAAATATCGAGGCACAAAACATTGAAAATAAAGAAAGCCAACCTCAAAGTGGTGTAAAACGAACTCAGAAGAAAAGTAAAATTCTCAACAATTTCACAGCAATATTCCAGCATGCAAATGATAGTATTGAAGATCCCTTCACCTTTTTTTATATAACACTGTGATGAAGAGATGAAAGTACAGTGACCCCAAATTAGGACAGGGTGCTGTGCAGAGTAAATTGAATATGGAACACTACCTCCAACAATCAAGCACAATTGCTGGAGAAAACAAAACTGTCAACCACAAACAGAGCTCCATGAAAAGCAGGAGCTCAAGCAAGCAAGAAACTAAATTAAAGAAAATTTGTGCCACAGAAGCAAATCTTGCTCTGACAGTAAAGAGAAAATTAAAGGCATTATACAAAGGCAAACACCAATGAAAGGTTCTATTTTCTGAAGTGGACACATTTTATGACTTTGATCTGATTCAGTTGTTGTTGTGTGCACTACGTACGGACTCTGGAACATCACAGAACTTGCTGAGGAGACTCACAGTCTCGTCGGCTTCACTACCACCACTTTGAGAAGATTTCTTACGAAAAATTTCCTCCATCTGTAAAAGAACAAATAAAGAGATATTTATTTGCATGAGAGTCTTGCATCATACACCCAGGGTATTTTCAAAATTTTTCATTGCACATAAAATAGTTTGTAGATTAGTGTTTACAATAGGGCTCAGAAAATGGGGGGGGGGGGGATTTTTCCCCTTCCAAATTTTTGAGGGATTCCAAATTCTAGGGCGATTTCCAAAAATTATTAATACATGAAATGAGCGAATCAGTTATTTTTCTCCATCCAGGCCAGCGAGATGAGGGAGGTGTGTCACACATGAGTGTCACAGTCTCACAGACAAGTTCAAGAGTTCCAAATTAACATGATGCAGGTAAACAAAAAAGCGTGGGCCACAAGGCTTGCGTGGGACTTTCCCGCAGACAACTATTTTTGTTGTGGAACTTGGAAAGTCAGTGCGGGAATGGTGCAATTGCACACCTTAGCATGAACACTGTTACAGATGTGCCAACTTTGAAAGATTATAAAGTGTGGTATAAGGGAAACTTCACCATTTTGAGCAATTTTGCTACATTGGTATAGTCATGAACCACTGCATTTGATCATGACAAACCGTAACAGGCCAAAAAAAGGAGGAGGGGAGAGGAAGGGACCCATAGCCAACAACGTTAAGCACCGAAAAAGCATGCTTTCAAAGGGCACAGCTTTTAAATAATATTAAATAAATACTGTGTCATGCTCTGGCTCAGACAAATTTCTCTTTGTCCTGACACATTATTCAAAATTCCATCATGGTTGAAATATCCTCACAACTACATGAGTACATGAACTTTTGACTGACAAAGTTCATGGGTGAATACTTGTGCCTATCTGCGTGAATGAAATCACATCAATTCTACATTAAAACTGTTCTGTTAGGTGATAAATTCCAACATTTTAGCTGTGAGAGACATGTCACACCATATTTTGCACACTTCCCTCCCTAAATCAGCTCTAAAATGGTTACTTGATAGTGTGATATTCAGTAATGTATTTGTTCACCATAGTGCCAGGTACTTATACATATAGGACAGCCAGGGGTGGTGTTAATGCTACTTCAAAATTAAGTCACCATTTCATCATTCCTAATCTTACATGTTTCGTGATCAGTTTACAGATAACGATGTACATGATCCTTTGTGAATCAAGTCTACATGAAATGCTCCACAAACACAATACAACATCTCTGATAACATTTCTTGCCTATCATGTAAAAAATTAAAAAAAAAAAAAAACATGTATCCATGGGGTGGTTTTGTATACTTTCAATTAAAGTTTGAAATTTAATATCTAGTTATCAAGTATACCAGTACCGAATGGTTTGATCAGACGATTGACACGTTAAGTTTTTAACTTGACCCCAGAACTGGCTTACTGTGTTCCCTCTACACCCAGATACAAAGTGCAGCCTAGCAAACGTTTACTGTTCTTTATGGTATTTGAGACAGCTTATTTACATACAATTAAAGGAGATAAACAATCGTCTGACATCACTTTTTTCAGCTCATGTTCCAAAAAAGACACAGGGTCAGAGGGTCATTAAGGTGAAGGCTGTAATAAGCAATATTAAAATAAAAAACACTACTTTCAGGGAATATTACAGTGAACAGAAAGAAGTAAGCTCACTTTTTTGTAATTCTGGGACAGACTATAATCGACAATCAGAATTGCTTTCATGCATCTGTTAGAGACTGAGTAATGGGAAAAGTGCATAAGGTTGCCTCCCTAGAAGGTTTTTTTCCTTATCACATTTTTGAAAAAGGGGTATGAACAAAACATCTTGAGAAAACCAATTTAAATATTAAATTGATAAAAAAAAAAAACAATGACTGGGCAAAAGTCTCTTTGATATCTGACCAAACAATAATTAGTCAACTAATAGAAGGTGCTTCCACACATAGATAAAGCAAGGCAAGGCCAAGTTTGCATCAGATTTTCAAATTAAAAATTTCCCCTCTTCATATAAACTTTAGGGTTTAAGGATTTGGAGTTCCACACTTAATACAGTGAGCTGATTTTTGCTAGCTACTAATGACAAAATCCACATTGATCAGGATCTTCTATTTACAGTACTTTAAGGATGTTGAAAATAACCTTTATAATCTTTTAAATGTGTGACCTACTGCCGTTGCTGAAAAAAAGTATCATTAACCATTTACCTATGACCAAACCTTTGTGAAGAAATGATTCCAACCACATAGGGCATTGATATCTTGATGGAGTTCAAAGCTCAATTTGAAGATAAATTGGAACCTTTTTGTGCTTCTAATATTTTTTGCACCCAAATGTATTGGAAATTTATGCCAATTTGTTATGAGTTTAGTTTTTTTTTTTCAATCAATCTCATGAGATAATTCAACTTGCTTTTCTTTCAGTGAAGTAAGAGAGTAGTCTGCTTTGGTTTTTAACAATGTCACTTCACATTTTACTGTGCATACTCGGAATAGTGAAAAATGCTGGGAAAAGAGAAATGCAAAAATGCATTGAGGTTTCAATGATGCATACTGTATGTTTTATTCGCAATAATGCCATGTTATCCCATATTTTTTAGTCACTAGTAAAATGCTATCTTAAGGTGTTGGAAAAATAGTTTTGTGTTCATATTTGATCTTGGGAATTCTTGGGAA
>WURT03054283.1:3882-14126 GCA_009936505.3 Holothuria glaberrima
CCCAAATTTCTACATATTTTACCCAAATTTCTACATATTTTACCCAAATTTTTACAAATTTTGCCTGAATTTTGAGTATCTAAAAATGGGGTGGGGGCTTCCCCCAGCTTCTCCCCCTCCTCCTATACCTATGCTTTTTGAATAACATTCAGTGAAGGCTTGCTGAAATGAAGCAAAACTCAAAGATACCAAGACACCAAAAATAGCCAAGTTCTAGATGACTGATACCTAGCGGTTATTGTGTCCTTGGCTTTATGTACTGTGAAGTAATATTGAAATGCAGGATGAAGAGCTTGCCAGCTTAAGTCCCTGATGACACTTTTTCCAATGAATCAGTTGTGTTTTACGAAAGGTTAAAGGTCATTCATGAGTTGACTCCACAGTATGCCCCTTTGGAAAACTTCAAAAATGTTCAAAGTTCCTTATATTTGAAGGGACTAAGCAGTTACCCATAATTCATTGGAAATATGTAAATCTTTCTTGTATCCTCTTTTGTAGTATTTTTCACATTTCCCAACAAATAGTGTGAATATTACAGGTAAACCAATGAGTTGTTCTGCATAAGTTTTAGAATTAAGGAACAAAACTATTGTGACATGATTAAAAAGAACTACTCATGAATAAGGATACCAGGGTATACCAATTCAAATTTTGGTGACTGTTTTTACCTTTGAAGTACATATTTTGAAAACGGCAACATTTAAAATTGACTGGATGTCTTGATTGGCTGTCAGGCATGAGGTTACGTGTGTTTAGGCTGGGAAGTTTACTTGCAACTTGGTCACACTTTTGTGTGAGATACCAGTTGAAATGCTTTATTTTGATTGTTGTCCTAGATTGGGGCTGCCAGTCGGATGCAAGGGATGACTCCAGGGGCCTTACTCCAGCTTCTTTATGTTATTAGAAAACATGAGAAGAAACGGCAAGAATCGTTGTCGCCGTCGTGATGTGATGGATGGAAGATTGAACAACAGCAGATGGTAAATGCTTGCAGTCATATGTCACAAAGGCATGGAAGAGTTCAAGGTTACTGTTGTGGACAGGGTGAGCAGATGGTCCATTGAGAGGAGCCATCAGAATGAACTTTCAAATGTCTGTTGTATTAGTAAAACCACTGATGTACAAGAAGCCAAATACTTTGGAATATTCTTGTTGCATGAAGTACACTTTCTTTACCTGTTTTGGCATATTACTGTACCAGACTAAAAGCAGCTTTAGTTGGTTTCATGTAATAAGATAGTGTGGTGGCTTGACAAATCTCAAAAAGAGCGGACAGTGACAGGAACCTTCCAAAATGCTTGATCATGGGGACCCCGGGAGAGGGTACTTAGTAAGTGATTATACCACAGTTCTGAAAAATGGAGGGGCAGGGGTAGTAGAAGAAAATATTTGAAAGGTGGAGGGGGAGCAGAAGAAATTATATATGTCACCTGCATGGGGAGGGGGAAGTGGCAGAAAATGATATCATCAGGGGAAATACCTGATCCCCACCCCATCTCCTCCTTGGAACTTGTGTGGATCCTGACAATATCCCAAACCACTATAAATGGCGATGAAGGGCTTTTGATGCCACCATTTGAAGAATCCCCCACCCCCTTCCTTCCACAGAGTTGTGACACGAGTTAAGAACAAGCCTCTAAATGTGGCTGAGTATGGTAATTCATATTTAGGAGATTTGTGCTCACTCTTTGGTGTTATAGTATTGGATTGGGACTGGTATTACCTATGTCTTGTATATTTATTCAACCAGTGATAAATTTGCATTGGAAATCAGGTTACCACCCATGCTCCAAGTAGTACCATCAGGGGTCTCTTATCACCTCCCTGGTACCAAGTAGAAAAAGATGAAACTAGATTTAAAAATAGTCATGAACTGTAAAATGTAAAATGAATATTAAATAGCAATATTTCTTCTGCCGTGTGGGGATTACAGCTTGGAAGTTTTCATACTACCTCAAGAGGGGGGGCCTGATACCATTTGTGAAACTGTGAGATAACTTGAAGAGATTCAAACCTGCTTAAAAGCATAGAAGTACTACTTTGGACCTCTATGTTAAAAAGGCTGTTTTTAATGAACAGTAGTGATATCAGTGCAGGCCCTCATTTAGACAAGGTACTGAGGAGGGTGAAGTGGCTCCTGGGAGTGGGTGAGGGTAAGGATATTTTTTTAGGAGTGGGGCAAGATATGTAAAAATACATTAAATCAGGGGGTAAACAATTTTCAAGAGGGGTGCTGCCTGCCCCTCCCCCCTCCCTGACTATGGGCATGTATAAGTGATTTTTCACAAAAGATTAGGTGGGAGATGGGCTTCCCTGTTTTAGATATGCTATTGTGATGACTGGAAATGATCATTTTCAAAAATTTATCATTTTATGTTTTTTTTTTTCAATCTACTTGCTAAATATTAAGAAGGAGTGCAATATTCATCACTTTTCTGAATCTGGGACCTTCCTTTGATGTTTAATATGGTTTAAATTTCAAGTTATGAATTAAGTCTTCCTACTATTTTTATATTCACCATTGATGGTATGCATCTAAAGCATGAAAGTGTTTAATTTATCACAGTGTGATTGATGGTGGAAACTATCACTCTAGTTAATATATCCATGACTGGAGTGTAATGGAGGTCATGAATGGGGAATGGCTGAAATGTCAGTCAGCCTCAAGAGGAGGAGGTAGGGGAGGGGGCTGGTTGCATGGATTTACTGCTGGATTGGATTTGTTTTTGTACTAATACTTGCATAACTTGGAACTTAAACATTCCTGTTTGTGCAAAATTTTGTACTCTTACAAAAAGATTGGTAGGGCCTTCTGGTACTCACATTGGCAGAGGTATTTAGCTACCGGGTTTCCCCTTGTTTGTGCATCCTTTCATGTGCATTAAGTACATCTATTTCAGGCTAGGTCAAACTAGTAACAGTTGGAAAATACAGGTCTCAATCTTACTACACTTGTACCCCATCTTATTACATACTCACACTCAGGGGAGCAGAACGAGTTTCAAAAGTGGGGGGACAAACTCCTATAGTTTGTTGATTTGTTTCATCGCTGTGAAGCTGGATTTATAAAGGGATCGTAAACACTGGTGGTGCTTGATCTGAAAACAGGCTTGCAAGGTGGAGGGGGGGTCTGGGGGAGCCCTCTTGAGCAAAAAGAAAGTCGATTTCAGCCCACTAGCACTTTCATATTCAGGGCATATTTATGAGGAGCATCAGATTCAACCACTTTACCTGCCAGCTGATTAAATATTGAACAGCCTTTAACACCCTCAGTCTCTAGAATATGTCAAAATTTGGGCAGGATTTACCCTAATATTTTCTCAAACATTCCACCAAAATGCATCTATAAAGGTCCCTCAAGTATTCACAAATTTTCAAAGGCCCCCTTCCGCAGTCCAGTAATCACAAAAAATACTGCATGGCCCCCTTCGAGATAAATTCTGGCTGCCTCACTGATTATTATCATTATTTTAAGGGCTTCCCCAAAATTTATAACCAAAGTGGAAGATTAATATACCGTAACACGGCAAGTGATTGAAATGAAATTGGCATACCATCACTGCATGTCTATATAATATGTACATTTACATGTTGAACGTACACGGAGCTCGGGAAAATCTTTTAGCTACATCTTTCGGGCAAGTCGTTACAGCCCTCTAAATCAAATTGAGTTTCTATGCCCATGATTATGACTTATGAAAAGTAAAAGCCTGACAGTGAAAAGTGGGGGAGGGGACATTTTGTATTGCATCCCCCGGATCAAAAAGTGAAGAGGACATGTGTCCCCCCTGTCCCCCCAGGATCGACGCCCATGCTCACACTGCAAGTATGGGAGTACTCCCAACTTAAATCCTGCAAGTTGGCAAATTCTTCTTGTACAGAGTTGCTACTGCTCTGACATAGTGGCCTTAAGCATGACATTACTGTCCTTCGTCCTGATGCAGTGCATTCAACCACTGACCATTAGTATCCCATGGAGTTTTGTTTCATCCTTCTAACAGATTGCTTCCTCTCTAAAGGATTCAATTATAATGATAACTTATCCTGTGATGGTATGTCAGTGGGAAAGTCTGAAAGAGAGGCTCTTTCACACATTGGATTATCACAGCCTTCTTATACAATGTTTACCATTGGGCGAGTTAACTTTCACCATTTCCATGTGCCCACTGAGAATGTATTAAATCAAGTGACATTTTATATCATTGTATTTCATTTTATTTGTCACTTTTGTCCTTTGTAATGTAAATGATTCACCAGCCCATGTCACTTTTGATACTGTGATGCTGTGACAATGTACAGAGTGTCCCGTTGTCATGTATGGGACAACCAGCATGAATTGTCACACAGTATTAGGCAATTTAACACCTTATTTTTCAGTGAGTGGGCAGGGAAGGGGATGACTGGTTTTGCCAGAATGCTTTGAAGTGAATGATCTATCTGGGAAGTCTAAAAAGCAGAAAGTATTAGTTGAAACTGTTATCACAAATTGGGTTACACCTCTATGTTCCGACGTCTCGTTGTTCCGACGTCTCTATATTCCGAATGTGTGCTTGAAGGGCAGTGGTAGGATGGAGGCTTGTTCTAACCTAACCTTTTCTCTAACACTAACCTCAATGCGGACTTTTCGGAACATAGAGACGCCGGAGCAAAGAGACGTCGGAATAGAGAGCTGTCCCCCACAAATTCTGATCTTGGTTCAGTGGATTAAAGGGGCATTACCTGTTTAAGAAAAGGGGAATACATAACAGAGCCTTGTCCGAAGTGTTGGAATAATGTTTCAGCAGTCCATCCGAATAATAAAGATAAATAAAGATCCCTTACATAAGTATTTCTTCCAAATATTGTTTGAATTGTTAAAAAATAACCATGAAAACTGAAAATCGATAATGCTTGCACTGCAGTTTTTATTCTATTCAGTTCCACTCCTGGTTGAACAAACCAATGGGAGTGTTCTGATATATGAATATGCAAAAGGCAGCACAACAGAAGGTGTCAACAAATATGACAGCGAAAGATCACTGAACACATATCTACGCTATAGCTAGCCTAACTATGTACCTTTTTACGTGTTTTTCGCATGATTCTGAAGGCAGGCTAAACTGTCAGTGGCCAAGATATGTTCAGTTTGTACACAGATGATTTCCATAGGTGTTTGGGATATCTTTTTCTGGTGGGGTTGGGAAGGGAATTAACCATTTTCTTTTCTGTTGAGAAATCTCTGTATTAATCATGTGGTAGGACTGAATTGCTATAGTTATTTCTGTATTCTGCCCAGAAAATTAGCTTTGTCCCAACTCCAAAGAGATGACAGCCCTGCTTGTCTACCTGTCTCTGATGCCCACTGGCCAGGAAGGGGGGGGGTCCCAGTCAAAAATGTGGTAGGGCTGAAGTTTGCTTCCATTTCCCTCAAGTCAAGGACAAAAAGCCCTTATTTGTGCCCTCTGTAAAAAAAAGTCAAAAACTTGCAGTTTTAATCTTACATCAAATAATGTACCAAATTGTATCTAAGGACCCTCCCCCAAACACCCTCCCCTTGATCCTGTCCCCCAAGATGGCAATCAGAAACACCATTCAGCCTCCCAGTCAAGAACAGCTTCCTACACGTATGTCAAAAGGGCTGCTGTTTAAGAATGGTTGTTGCTTGCCTGCTGTAACCATATCTGTGACTTTCTTCAACATCCTTGTTCTATTAACATTGACATCAACATTGTAACTTCCTGCAACATTAATATCCGTTACCATGGAAATATGGGAAGTAGCACTTACATGGTTTTACACCTTCCTTCGTGCTACAGTACAGCCGGGGATGGTAATGAAGCTTTGCTTCATGGCTGCAAAGGTTAAACAACTAGGTTTATAAAACTAACCACAGCTGCCTTGTCCACCAAAAGAAAACCCTTTAACAATTAACTCTTGATTATATCAACCTTTTTAAATGGAGTGGAAACATTTCCTTAAAATGAAATTTGCAGTAAAGTATCTAAAGTATATTGAAGGGAAATATTGTGGGTTTAGATTGCATTAACATAGCTTAGATGGAAAACAGCTAATATCATTACTGAACCATTCAGTCTCATCACCAGTACAGGCATAGGAGGCAGGGGGAGAGAGTGGCTGTAGGCCCCAAGATATTTGTCTTAAAATTTGGGCAATATGCTGCTATTTGTTGCTTGGGCTCTGCAGCAGGCAGATCCCCTCAGTTACATGAGCTGAATTTTTTGGGCAAGTCACAGCAGCCCCCCCCCCCCAAGAAATTAGGCTCTTATGCCTATGCTCACTAGTAAAACCTGCTAATTGCTTTCTCAGAAATATTACTTGTATGCTTGACCATAGTTATGAATGTTGCATCATTTGAAAATTTAGTAGCTTGAGAGTAAACAAATTATTCATGAGCTGCTAAGCAGTAAATTTGCTCCTGTGAGATCCTTATTTCTTGAAAGTTAAGGAACCTGCTCCATGTATACAAATCATTGATTAAAAAGTATGGACGTTTTATGTGTCACGATGGCAATATTTCCACAAGGGCAGTACAAAGGGAACATCCAGGGATGCAGACAATCCCCCCCCATCCTGCCCCATCACCACAGAGATACCTGCTTAGGCAAGCTCTTAAACTTTAATTTGCTTCACACTTTTCACAACACTGCTTTATCTAAGCATCCTTCATCATTTGAAAAACTGCGATATATTATCCTAACCCTAGACAATACCTACCCAAAAACTGTATTCATATTTGAAACTCTATTAAAATGTTACCAACTCCACCTTTGAATTCTGTTTTAATGGAAGTCAGCCTTATCCTGGGATAATCTTGTTATGGGCTTGCTCAGTAATTTAGTTAGATGAGAGGTTCTGAGAGGTTTTACGGCCCAGTTTCCAACCAATTGGTTCAAGTTGAGCTGGCCACGGCCTTTTTTCCAGTTGTGGAAACTCCATTGCTTATGCGGAGCATCACGCACAACGGCAGAAGGTTCCATTTTTAAAGTCTTTAATGACTCGACCTGGGAATCGAACCTGTGCCTCCCGCATGAGAGGCGGATGCTCTACCACTAGACCAAACATGGGGTTGGGCTTGTTCAGTAAGGTAAGGTACCATGGTCAGGCAGTGGCAGAGCTACCATATGGTTGGGGGGTGGTCCCCCACCATGACAGACTCAAATCACCCATCAGCGCCCTTTTTAGGTTTTTACTGTATTGTGGCATAGGGTATTTTACTACTTTAAAGTGACCCTACAGGCCATTCTTGCTCCCTCTGAAAGAATTTCCTTACTCTACTTCAAAGTGCCCCTACAGGCCATTCTCACCCCCTCTGACCGAATTTCCTTCCTCCACCACTATGGGCAGGATTATAAAGGGCATTCTGTTTCAAGTTAGGTATCACAGAACACCAATGACAAAACACAAAGAAAAGTTATTTTTATACACATATATATTCAAAAAATATACAACTGACATGGAAGCATTTTGATTGGCTGGTGAATGAGAGAATTTTGTTCAAAATTGCATCTTACAAAAGTTATGCTAATGTTGTAATTGAGCACCTGTTAACCATCAATTATGAAATACGGACCATTTTCAGTCAATTATGGAACTTGGACCATTTTGGAACATCTCGGTCCATTTGCTATGAATTCTACTTAAGATAAATATTTGTGCTAAGTAGGCTACAACAATTTTATTTCAATGAGATCTGGACATCACCATAAAATTTTTGGGAAGAAATCAACATTTTAACTAATTTTTCATTGGAGTCAACATTAACCTCCACAGAAGAGGGAGATGCTGTTTTCAATTTAACATCAGTCTTCAGTGAAAACATAAAAAAATTTCTGCAACTTGTGACGCATTATGAGTACAGTACTTGTAATGCACTATAAATTCCAATCATGACAAACTTACAAGCAAAATTGAATTTACAATTATTGGTTGGCAAATATTAAATATATGTACAATGATAGAGAGAATCCTTAATTTTACTGATAAACCCTGAGAAACAGGTGAAAAGTTCCTATCTGCACTCCAAACAACTACACTGTTTGATGCAGTAAAAACTATGCTGTTCATGTTTAATTTAGTACCTCATTCAAAGTTTACTATTTGGCAAAGAATGCCAAACATTAATTTGGCACACAAGGCCAAACTGTTTGCAGAGTTGAAGTGTAATACAAAAGATATATAATTTCATTTTAATGACTTTGTAATCACTGCAGCAATTAAAAATCCTGAAATACTGGTAGGATCAAACTTTTCACAAAAAGTATTTCTAGAAAACAATAGTGATCAATTTTAATATTTTTGGAAAATTGGTATTCCAAATAAATTACATTCTTTTCAATAATTTATGATTATCACCACTTTCCCATAACAGGTTAAAAATTTTCAAAGCCAGAGTAAATACCAACATGCACCCGCTAGCACCCTAGCTCTAAGCCACACAATATAGCAGAACTGGACACTGGCGCCATTAAACAATTGTAAAGAACATCTTGTATTGGACGTATTGCTGCCCATCCCCACCTCTAGTGGGAGAGGGAGGGGCACTTTCTTTACCCACCCCAATCAACTCTAACTCATCTTGCATCCATACCCACAACCCCTTCTAAACTCCCCCTTCCTTTCCAATCCCCCTCTCCTGTCTTTTTCCCCTTCCCCCTCTCCTTCCCAACCCTTCCTCCCTGCAGGATCATAGAAGTAAAGCTTAGACCCCTTGTATAGTGCAAAATCCTTTTGAAAATATTCATTGAGTAGCCAAACATCTCACTGAAACAAACAAATTTGGCAAATCAAGTGTTGGGACTTTTAACCAATTTTGTCAGACATTTTTCAACAAACTAAGGCAAGATTATTATAAGTTCTACTTGCCAGTTATTATAAACTTAGGATCTAAAACAAACAGACCAAACAGTACAACATGCACAACTGATTAAGTGTAGAAAATTTGCAAAAAAGCTCAATCTCAGTTCACAAAAATCTTTCAATGTAATAGCACCTATCTATACTATTGCTTTTATATCCAGTGCTCATTGAATACTCCCATATTCATCAGAAGTACTACACTGCGCCAGACCTGAAGACATTTTTTGAGCACACAGACCCTTCTCTCATTCTGGGCTTTCTCAAGGAAAGTATCCTTTATAGTAATTTTTGACTTAATTCCCGCAAATGCCTTTGTTCAGACTTTTAATGGAATTTTACCCCATCTTTACCCCCTTTTTAGTTAATTTTACCCCACTGCATTTTCTTTTCTAGGTGACACTGTATAACACATTTGTGTTGGTGTGTCGTTAAATCCCATCTACTGTAACTAACTCACTAACTGTAAATTTTGCAATAGTTTTTATCGTTTTGAAACATTTATGGCTATAATGTTTATACTTGCCTGGTAAAATGTTGGCGCATAGGCTACATGGGTGGCCTGTTTGATGGGTGCTGCCATTTTATGTCAACTATAGCTGCACACACAGTCTTCCAACCATATGCCTTGTATACTACTGACTGGTGGCAAGAGCACTGACGGAACTTACACTGAAATAAATTGAAATTCCTCAGTGGGTTGCTTTAGAAATAGTAGTGCTATGGGAAGGGGACCCTGACTACCTACTAGACCAAAGGTTCACTGGATCTAAGGTTCCCTACACCAAAGATTCCCAGGGATAAAAAACCTTTTTCAAGTTGGAAGTAGGGTTAGGATTTGGGTTAGATACAAAGTAAGGTTCAGGATTAGGCTTAGGATTATCCTCAGGTAGGATAAGGATCCTTGATCTAGTGAAACTTGGATCTAGTTAACCTTTGATACAGTGGACTTTGCACCTGTGCAAAGACTGTATCATACTGTATATGATATGGTCAAGGGCTGTGTTTCAATATGCCCCACAACTTTCTTTGGAGAGGGTGGGATGGGGGTACACTTCTCTAAAAGAAAATCCAATGTAACAAGGTGTTATACTGCCAACATCAAAGTTAGTTAGATGGGGTTTTATGCCTCAACTTATAACCTCTTGGTTTAATCTAGTGGTGCCCACTGCCTTTTTTCCAGTTGTAGGGCACTGGATTGTTTTCCCTTACTCCATTGCTTATGCAGAGCTTCACGCACAATGGCAGTAGGTTCCATTTTTAAAGTGGAAAGACATTTTAATGATATTTAATTACTTAACAGAATATCTGACTAGTTTACAGGAAGAAAGGCTTATTCTGAATAAACATGATTTTTATTTGTCCCCAAAGAACTGGTGCATTTTTAAAAA
>WURT03054294.1:0-20686 GCA_009936505.3 Holothuria glaberrima
TATATATACACACATACATACATACATGCATGTATCCACTAAGAAATAAGGCGCCGCGGTGACGTGAATAACAAGAGTAGCCTACGGTAGTTACTGTTATCTTCAGGCAATATGGAAAACGTTCGGCTAACTCAAATAGTCTACCGCTGGGGATAACACACGTGAATTGTTATGACATTAGGCTACCTAAAATAATTAAGTCCTGAATATACACTTTATGAATGATACAAGGTTAGGCATTAGTGGTTCGCCATAGGAGCCGGGGGAGGGGTCCAAAAGTTTCCAAAGCATGGCCTTCAATCTTCATAAAAATTGCATGCATCTTTTACGAGATGGTATAAATAAAAAGTATTTCTAAATTAGGACGGAATTCATTCTTTCCATCCCACAAATGTCGTATGAAGGTGTATATTTATTATTCCAAAATTTCTCCGCAATTGTCAAGAATGTATTTCGTGATACTTTCCAGATCCAACCTATAGGTTTACTGGGTCATTTGACCACTGTTCATGTGAATTACAGTATTCGAGGTGTGGTGGTTTCAGGGTATTTTCAAGTTCGTTTATGCAGCTTCTTCAATGGGTGTGATTCTAATTTATGGATCAAAACATGGTGGTACCTCTTGGTGGAAATATCCCTGGAATTCAGCAACTGATTGTTCACCATGTCTGTTCGCAGTGCTGCGGGATCTGCTTCTGAGACACAGGAAGTTAATTCGACTTCACTGAGTTGGCTCAGCTGTCGAACAGTGGTGGCGAGCATTAGCGACTCGCCATAGGGGCACAGGGGGGCAAGTGCCCCCCCCCCACACCCAACAGTTTGCAAAGCATGGTCAATTTAAAAAAAAAATTAACATGTTACACGAAATGGTATATAAAAGCATTTCTACATTTGAAAGAAATCCGTTAAGTCCCTTACTGCTTCCTTGTGTAGTCTTTTAAAGTCATAGGTGCCCGGCGTGTGTAAGGATTATTGTAACTTATGCGATATTATTTAATTCAAAGCTGTATCAGTGACTAGCAAAATTAGAATTGATTGAAAAAACACTCAGTAAGCAGGTAAGTAATCAATTTAAGAAGCAGAAGCAAAAGTGATGTGTTGCCAGAATTTTGAACAGAGTTGCGAGAATGTTTTTAACTGACGTTTCAATTATTTTAAAATGAACATCAACCAGTAAATAGTGAGTTTTCTCACCAGGGAGCTGCCATTAGATATGTCCAGGTCTAGTGGCAGCTCCCTATTCTGACTGACCTATTTGTAGGTGAGGGGAATTGCCATTCTGAGTTACAGGTATTCCCCTTTCCAATGCCTTTCGCAATGAAAAAAATTGTTTTCGAAAGTGCTGAGATCCAAAACAGTGCTACCATTTCATAGTTTGTGTCTTCATGCTCAAAATTCTTATTTTAAGAAAACGTTCCACAAAACCAACGTTTTCATGGCTTCTTGACAACGGTAAAACATATTGTGACAAAATGCAAGAAACAACAACAAAATTTTTAAGGGTGAAGCTGACTTGGTAGTTGAGTGTACTGCTTTGCATTGGAAAGGTGCTCGGATCAAATCCAGGTGGTACCCCCTGGTAATTTTCGGGTGCTCAAAAACGTCTTGTTGGGCATGGCTGTTCGCAGTGATGTGGTTTCAGGTTGTAGGACACAGTACGCTATCCAATTTATGCCTTGACTTTTTTGGTTCAGCTGGTGGAGATGATCTAGGATTCACCATCCCTTCTAGCCTTTGAGAAAGTAGCTCAGGATTGGGTGTACACTCCGTCCGTTGCATGAGGACGCTAAATAAAGGTCGCGGCATCAGGATTGGGGGAGATTAGTACACTCTTGCCTCGTTACCCTCTGAGCTCTTGTCGAATTTTTCTGGTGTTCACCCACGATCGAAGAGTCCATGATCCTCTTCGAGGTCAAGTGTCCTGATCATGAAATGTTAACCATTGACCTTAGTAATGTGTAAAATTTAGGCTGTCTCATTTTATCCAAAACTGATCAAGCCGCTTGTTTTCTCTGCCTCTTACGCCTATGGAATAGCGCTTGCCTGTTATGATTGTAGTTACTTTTAAAGAAAGACCAGCGCATGACTGACTGTCTGAGATGATTTCTGAAGAGCTTTTGAAAACTCTATGGGACTTCACTAAAATACAAAATAGTAATCATACTGCTAGCGTACTGTCTGAAGCGGACCATTGACATTGCTGCGGAATGGGGTCTTCCAAACCTCTGAATACGGACCTTATTTTGCCACCCCAAACCAAATAGCTTAGAGTCGCCTATGGTGCCGAGCAGCGGTGTCAAGAAAGGATTCTCAACCCCTTCTAGCCTTTGAGAAAGTAGCTCGGGATTGGGTCTAGAGTCCGTCGCGTAAGTGCCTTGAATGGAGGTAGCGGGATTAGATTGGGATCGGTGAATACGCTCTTGCATCGTTACTCTCTGAGTGCAAGTCGAATTTTGCTACTGTTCATCGAAATCATCAAATTGGTCACGGTGTAGAATCCTCTTTGAGCGCGTATACCTTTCAAACATTGTGCAAGCTAACAGGAAACCGCCACTCATTATCTTTATTCAATACATTTAAATGCTGAACGTGCAGTAAACAACTAAAGATTCTTTTTAGAAACGTTTGCCACATGCCATGCAACCCATATGCTATTTTAAGCATCAAGGCTCAAACATTGAGTGAGAATTTTGCGTGAGGTTTTGACACTAATCAAAGCCCACCATGAAAATTCTACTAAAACATGCCTCCCATATTGCAGGAAATGGCACTTTTCGTGCCTTGTTACTTGCCTTAAAACGCACCCATAATTTGGAAATGATGGCTTTAAAAATGCAAAAAGGGGCCGGAAATTTTAAATCCTTTTTGCAGGTAATAATTGTTACGTCAATAACCAAGTAAGTGTAAGACAAATAAAGAGCAAAATTGTCTGCTACTATATGTAACTCATTTAGACAAAAACACTGTCGCCTTACAACTACTGCTGAAACTGGGAGGTCGCATGAAATTTGATGGGTGGCGCGGCCTGCTGTGTACAAAGGTACACACTCCACCTGTAAAGTTTCATTTTACCGACAGTGGCGTAACTCCTATGGGCTCGGACCGTGCTGAGCCGGGGCCCCCACTACACTGATGCACAGAAGCCAGATTTAGGAAATTCAAGGCCTAAGAAATTGGGATGGTACCCGCAATATTCCTTGCTTCAGGAATGGAAATGAGCATTGAGTTCTTTTGACATATCAGCAATCGAAGTATCAAAATTTTTGCGCGATCTGCGCGCATGCAGCCTCACAGCATATATAGCCGTGTTTCAATACCGTCGCAAACATATTCAAAGGTGAGGGTTTTATTCAATTATTGTTCTTGTGCATTGGAGTCATTACGGAGGGAGCAGGGCATTGCAAGAATGCAAAGTAGTGGAATTCAGGGGAAGGCTCGCCTTTCAGTTGGCTGATGCATTTTGTTAGGAATTTAAAATGTCTCAGTGCAAAGTCTTCAGGTAAATTTTGTTATGGCCACGATTCTCAGTGTAAAATTTTGGCGCGCCTCGTGCAGTGCGCATTCATCGCGGTACACACTTCATATCTTATAACTATTATTGGGGCAACAATACATTATTGTAGCCAAAACACTTTTCCGAAGAAAATGTACAACTCCGACCTCTACAGGGACCCCGTATCAAAGAGAATCTTAGAGCAATGTTATGACACGAGTAGCATATACGGTAACATTTGCAGTATGCATTTGTCGTTACACATTTTTATAACGAGTACCATGCCACAGCCAATAGATCAATAAGTAATGATAATTTCTATGCATTTAATGAACTGAAAGATTTGCCTAAGATACCTGCATTTTGTATCTAAACCACCTAACTTAAACAAGAATATTTCATGGAGAGGAATTGTTGACTTTGACACCACACATTTCCTTTACAGTCAACCAAAAGTAAGAATTCACTTAATTGTGAAAGTTTTCTAATGTATGATCAGTTCGGAAATTTGTCAAAGATAGCACCACTTTGCATCTAAGCCATCTTAAATTTATAAAAATTTCTCAAAATGCACAATTTACACCGACCTTCTACCCAAATGTATCTAGGGTGGGCTAAAAGTACCATCTCCTATAGTGTCCCCCAATCGCCAACCTCTGGCGGCGCCACTGGACTCCTGATAGGGGGCCCTTCGGGTCCCGGAACCGGGGCCCCCAGGCTCATCGTTACGCCTCTGTTTACCGAGAAGGGCCAGTTATTGCTTAGGTTGTTTTATTTTGGACCTAAGCTAGAGTGAGTGACTCACTCATAGGTCCCGAGCCATAAGTCTACTGTTACACAGTTATTGGACATATATTAATACTATTCACGTTGGCAGGATCGTAGGAATTGCATGTTTAGACATTGATTACATTCATACACACTTGGGTATGACTAAAGCTCAAAATAAGTAAACAACAACTATTTCGAAGACAGATATTAAGGTTGTTAACATACAGAGTATCCAGGCGCGTGGTTATAGGGGTGTGGGGGCTGCCCCCCTAAATGTTTGTTAGGCCCTCCAAAAAGTTTTTGTGTCATAATAAAATGTGAAAGAATTAAGAAAAAATGTGTAAAAACACATTTTGCGCACGTATAAAATCAACGAATAATTTTTGAGCATAAAGTCAGTTAAAACGATAAAATATAGCACCAGATCGCATTAAAGGACACCTAAGCGTTCAAAGTTTTCTAAGAGAGGAGGGGACACCCCTTCTCCTAGCCCCTCCCCTCCCTGGACGGCAATTAAAGCCGTCACCCCTCCATTTGATACCTATATAGGGCCTCTAAAATTTCATCCTAGCTACGCCTCTGCCAGTAGCAATTTATAGCTTATCCATACCTTGCTTCTTCTGCGACCCGTCATGTCTGCAGTCCTTTACTTTTTATTTGACCACAATTAAGAGTTGATTTCTACAAGGCCATAAACACATGCCAGTCTATACGGTTGTATCATGCCCCCTCCCTCCTCACAGCCACAAAGGCTTCAAAGTATCTTTCGGAAGTTTTTACAACATTAAAATTTTCTTGTCCTAGCATTCAATGTTCAGTAAACCCACCCAGTACTCCATAAGAGTTTTTTCGCGCTTTTTGCGCACTAAGTTTGTTTAAATAGGTATCTCTTTCTAGCGACTTATGTTATAGACAACCTACGGGACTTGTCTCATTATTCCTACTTGTACGGCAACTTGGGTAGGGTTGTTGTGTCGAAAATCGTTGCAACCCCCCTGCAACCCATTTTCTACCTACTACCACCCCTACATCAACTCCACCCACTGATCAGCTAATAGCCTGAGTTATTAAAACATTTTGACCAATCTTTAAAGCTTGCCATTGTCAATAAAATTGTAAGACAGATAAAAGCACCATTATAATCAACACAAGCTTGTAAATTACTCAGAGGTCCCAGAGCTTTCCTACTGGATTTCACCCGGCCCGCCCTCTGGCACCCAGTATAACCGATTACACTAATTCGCACGCCAGCTGATGAACACTGTCTTGCAAGATAATGTCTGATTACTGTTGGTATTGTATTGTGTCTATTGTATCCTTTGTTAAGGTTAAGAATTATTTAGGGAGTAGGGCCAGTCAAAAAAATTCTTCCGAGACAGTGCGTATTGGCCCTACCACGCTGGCAAGGTAAGCGAGTAGCCTTCCAGCGGCACCTTTGCAAAATGAACTGATGAATATTTTCGGTGAGCACCTAATTTGCAATCATTCGTCAGGCAATATTTCACTAGCTTTTCAAAAAAGAAAACAAAAACATAAAGGAGGCATGAAATTTTGTAGAAATGGTCCAGAATAGCCGCAAGTTTAAGAAACAATCTCGGAGCGGATCATTAGACATCCCGCCTCTGCTTTCTGTGCCTTCGGGCTCGCCTTGAAAGGCTTCACCGGGCACACCCTAAGAGAATGTAGCCTCCGTGAAAAGTCGTTTGTTAATTGACATTTTTTCTACGGACTCTCATTGATCACGACTGTGTATGTATTACCCACAGTAACAGCACTTGACCCTCAAACAGTAGTAGTAAAAAAAACTAGTTTTGAAAAGATTCTGAGTACCCAAAAATCATAAATGTTACCAAACATATAGAACCATGTTGCACCAAGCACGAAGATATCTTTTTTTAAAACTGAGGTTTCAAAGAAGAGGGGAACCTCACATCTCTCCCAAGTCAGCATTTATAGTTTTAAGCCAAACTCCGTCAACGCTTACAAAGTCAAATGGATGTCTGTATGGATGTAAATGTATTTATAATCGAAATAAACCGAACTAAAACAGAATTACAAAATGTTTTATGGAAAATACTAATCTGTCGCAGATCTTTGGTCTTTGCCCCCGCACAAAAGCTGTCTAGCTACACCAAAGTAAACAAAATTAGGCGGCTTCACTACACAATTCACTAGGGCTAATTTTCACCTAAATTATGCGGGTGCTGTCGACACATTGCAGCAAACCAAATAAAGAGATCGTAACAATGCGTTCAGAAGCATCCATTTAGGTGAGCGCTGATATAGCCCGACACGAATGAGCTCCCTTCTTAAGTTTCCAAATTATAGCAAATGCTATCATCATGCTGAATGTCAGCAGCTACGAGTTAACCCCTCACCCTAGAGTACTTAAGACCCCTTCCCCATGTCCCAGGATGTCCCACTCGATGTAAATCACAGGAACACAATGTGGCATAAAGGGAAAAAAGTGCACTAGCCAGGTTTTAACCCAATAAAAGGAAGCTGATGATACGTGTTAAAGTGAGTACGTGCGTAGCCTGTGATAAGACCAAGTCGATTACATGCTAGCAACAGCGAAAAGACTGGTTTCCCTCCACATATGCACATCACATCACGGTGTAAAATAAACCGGTAGGTTGTAGTAACAACGATGCTGACATGACAGATTGGTCCAAGAACATGAAGAGCCGTCCTATGTGTGTCCTTGACATTATTACTCGCTCTTTTATTGCAAATCGCGATGTAAAAAGTACGACAAAGGTGACACGTTTTTACTTTTGTGTAAAATATATTTTTGCGTGAGAAATTGACGTATCAGCGTAAGAGTTTGGGAAAATTCGAAATGCGTGAGTGTCACGCTCAATCAATGCGTGATAGTTGGCAGAAAATAATTTTTTTAACTTTGCTTTTAGGTTGCTAAGATGCGAGGTCAAAGGACAAAAGATAGGTAGAAGGTCAACTTTGCCAAACTTTTGCAAAAAAAGTCTATGGTCAACTCCTACTTAACCATATGCAATCAATTCAAACTTGGTGGATAGCTACCTGACCATGGAAGCCTTGAGTGCGTGATCGTTGATGTCATAGGTAAAAAGTCAAGAAGTCAAAGTTCAATTGAGCTTAAATTGGCCGAAATGGGTGATCATGGGTGACCAACTATAGGATCCACACTGCACGAGGAAGTAGGGATGACAAATACTAAATTGAGATTTGCCCCTCATTCATGTTTGTAATTCACTGAGGCTTGATACATCTCTGGCGAATACTACTCATTTCTAGAATTCCAGTCTCCCAGCCCATTCTTTCTTATACAACAGTCGCATCCTTTAATCTAGTTTCGTTGTGTTGTAACCATGGGGCGTTCGTCTCAGGGATGAAGGTTTAATCGGCTACCTAACAGCCTGGCGAATTCCATTAGCTATAGATAATACGATACTTGGAACATTTACCGGTAATTGTTTTGCCATTATTACTGTCTGCCATAACTGGGCTATTATATCTTCATTTACCCTTCATGCACTGTTGGCTGATCACATATTTCGTTCAACAATTTTAGTTTGAATTACAAATAATGAATAGACATTTATTACTGTGGCGAAGATAGAAAATTTCCGCTTTATGCACACAATATATCCAACGCTATTAAAAATGTCGATTTATATATATTTGATCTGTGTCATTGATTTATTGTCGGTGTATCGGAAACTTCATTGTTGTGTGTTGTTCCCTACCAGCAATAAACACAGACGCAGAGGGCAAACAATTGTCGAAAATTCCCATTAAATTAATAAGTGAGCCGGGCTTGGAATAAGTTTTTAATTAGCAATAAAACGATCTTGTTAGATTTAGGTGCTCGAAGCATTCTTCTTAGTGATAGCTGGGCTCAGTATTAAAACAATTCTAAAAGATTAATCTTTCCCTCGTGTAGGCCTGTCTCATCAAAGTTATTGATTGATAAAAATGGTTAAGTATAACAATGTATACACACTATTGGAAGACTATGTCGTGATGATCAATTTAACATGTTCTATCAACCAGCTACTGATTTGCAGAAAACTGCATTCATGCATACGTTAGCGCACATCCGAGTGACTAAATGAGGGTTATGAAGCACGGGTGAAGCCAAGATTTGCTCGATTGGAAGGAAAGCTCCCCGACGGGAGAGGGCGGGGGTAGGCGGACAGCACTTCAAAGCTCCGATAAAAGCGGCTGCTGGTATAGGATGGCAGGGGATTTAATTGAAGAAAATTTAAAAATGTGGGGCTTAAATTCAAAAATTTAGGTCTTTATTGTAGAGAATTTGAAATTTGGGGATTTTGCTTGAAGAATCTGCCCTCTATGAGAGCAGAATCAAGTAAGCCGTGAGGGTGACAGGTCGCCCTCCGGAGATAACATAATTCATCGTACCCATTAAGGCTTCACGACGGAATTGGTATGAACATCCCTAACGTGGGCCCACCTTTCCCGATGGGGGCCATGGTTCCTCTCCCCCATCTGGCACCACACTTGGTGTGAAAAGCCTTTTGAATAAATTTAACCTCTAGAAAATGGTTAAATATGATGAACACATCTCCAAAAAGGGGTACCAGCTCTGCCGGAAAGTTTCTGATATAAGAGGAGTGAACCATTTAGACTCCAGAATGTTTGGCATATTCTGTGACGATTGTGGACGTTTCTGGACAAAATTCCTTTAGACTGAAAGTTACTGGGGGCTGCATCCCATTTCTCTGTCCTGACGGCCCCGGTAGGCTGTGTATCTTTCCCATATCTTATGTCGGATTTACGCCAATTGTGCGATATGAATTGTACATCATCATCTTCTGTGTATTATCGCGTTTTGGCGTGATCTGTCACCGATTGCATGCACGGGTCAAATGTTGCAGCGTACAGGAGAAACGTACACTGCTTATTCCATTAATATGCATTGTGTAGGCTGTGTGCTGCGCACCGAAGGAACCAAACGTTAGTAAAAGTAGATACTATGTTTGTCAGAACTTTCTCGGATGTGGAGATTTCCATCATCTACTACTGTGTAAGGAAGGTGGGGTTACTTCTTAGCACCAAAAGTGGGATCAACCCCTTTTGATCCTCAAATGCTCTCGGTCACCTTCTCAGGGGCGTATCCAGGAGTTTTCAATAGAGGAGGCACAAGGTCAGATTCATCGCTGTCTTGAGGAGGGTTCTAAGGGGGTGTTCCCCTCCCCTTTGGGAATTTTTTGCTTTTGGAAGAAGGCTGAGATGCTAAATGGTGCGATATTCGATACACTTTGAAGCGGTTTTTTTCCCTCAACTTTTTCACGCATGACAACCAATAGTGGGGCGCGCACCTACTGCGCCCCGCCTGGATCCGCCACGGCCTTCTAAATAACGTGTGACAGCATTCTTAGCAGATTGTTTGTTAATTTACAAAATTAACTTCAAGAACTAAATCAAACCACATGAGAATTGTAATCATAGTACCGTTATATAATTGTATTTATAGTTCATATACCCTTTGATCAGACATGTATAAACTATAGGAATCCCGAAACCATATCCAAAGAATTACAAATAAACACGTGCAAGCGTGAGGAGGATACGTTTAAAGACCGTCTTGTCAGAAAATAGTCCCGTGCGCATACATACTCCGATAACGTCTACATGTATGTCCAACACGAAATAACATGTCTTGGTCAGTGAGGGGACGTTTATAACTATAGAGTAACTGTAGCTACTATTACCATGGAGCTAATACCCTCCGAAGGGTAATAGCTCCATGCTTTTATCTTGAGGTAACAAGAAAAACATTTGGCTACCCTGCACATGTGAATTGTATCACAACATCTGGTTACTCGAAATAATCTACCACTGGTCAACTGGTGATAACGTACGTAAACATTAAAACATTAAGCTATCTTAAGATTTACTCAGTATTCTCCTGCTTATAGTAGGGCGACAGAGGTCTCCATTGGTATTGGTAATTGGAAACATAGGCGGGATTACGGAGGAAGGGTAAACTTTGGGGGCAGGGGTAACTCCTCCACTTTTCTCCAGACCTTAAAAAATAATGAAAATTCTAAAAAAAGAACGAAGGGAAGCGAGACCAGAGGAATTATGAGGCATGGGCGTCACACTTTTGTGGCTTAAGCCCTGAAATAAGAGTCACGGTCAGTACTAAATGTACGTCATTACACGCACAAAGACCCCTGCATTTACAATTCAGAAATCTCAGCCCCGTGTATAACTCGCAAGTCACAGTAGCTTTTTCGGCTTGCTTCATGTGAGCTCAGTATAAATAGGTCTCACGTTACTTAGGACTGCTGTCTTTATGAAAACTTCTGTGGAACTGCTCGCCATTATATCCTGTAGGACAGCTTGAGTAAATTACCGTACTATTTCAGAAATCCTTGCACCCCCCCCCCCGTCCACTTTCCCCACCAACTACCACCATCTCATAAAATTAACCGATGCTTTTCATTGTAAATTTGCAATCACCATAAGGATATTATTTCGTTAGCATTACGAATTTTACATGGGGGACGCAGGATTTTGTCTAAGTGGTCCAGAATGGCTGCAAATGCCATCAAATTTACGAAAAAAAGGAAAGGACCCTCGGTCCCCAGATCCGACTTGGCGCCTTCGGTCCTCGGGGTTAAAGGTTTCTCCGGATACACCTTACGAAGATACAGCCTCCAATGAAAAATTGCTTCCCTGGCATTTTTACTTTGGGAACTACCAATAACAACATTTCATTGGTATTGCATGGCAAGTATTGTACCTATAACCCTCCACCTTTCATTGTCACAAAGTTACACGGTGCTTTAACGTGGATTTTCGGAGCAGTCTTAGTTTTTACAGTAATAAAATCTTGTGGGGTCCCTTGTCCCAGAACATCGACGTAAATGAAACATAAGAGAAACATTAGGTGGCTGGGGAAAAGAAGGAGAAGCTTTTATGTAATGGATAATATTGCCTTTAAAAATTAAAGAAAAACAATAGACTACAAAAAGGTCTTAACTGACTCTATTTTATTTCGTGCGCTTGGCGCGCATACGTCTTGATCTTGCGTGGTCCATAGCTCTCCCATTAACATCGCAACATAACCCTCAAGCTTAAACTCCTTGATTATAAAAATGACCTTTTATTCTGAGTAAGACTATTATTAACATGGTCAAAATGTGATATTTGTGATCTGTTTAGTGAACATCCGATGAGTTTTAAGATAACCAAATACCTCAATCTTATGGTATTAATTCTTTAAATACCTCAGGGCTTCCAAAGCGTTGTCCCAGACCCTACCAGGGCGGCGCCTATGGACATCACTAGAGACCATACGACGTCTCCTGGACCCCAGCTTTTAAGGAAGAGCTGGGCGATCCAATTCATCAGACATCGAATTCCACACCTGATTGGATTCCTAAAATATTTCCACCTTCCTGTAATTCTATAGTTTTAAACAATAGCCTATGTCCTTTGACATTGAAAAGTGTTGAGGGCTTCTTAATGTTAAACAACATAAAGTAGCTAAACTATGAGCTATGAATTCCAAGAAAGCATACAAGTACATGAAACATATTGATCAACTGCATCAGTTGTCATAGATTCTAGTACTTTAAAACTACTATGATATGCCGAAAGACTGCCCAGTTTTACCAGACAGTCATCGTAAACAATCTACCTTTGAAATATTTTGTATGCTAAGAGGGCAAGCGGAAATAGTCACTCTCATTCTTTATTCATGCATTAAACTGTTGAAACTTACATTACATTACTTACATTAAAAATTTCATCACTTGAAAACTTTTGGCACTTTTCATAAAACCAATATATACAGCAAAAGAAATTATTAGAATTCGTTCATCTGTCATATACGTATTCGTTTCCAAAAAAAAGACCAAATAACTAAAAGTTTATACACTCCAAATAACATCTGGCAGCATTATTGCCTCAATAAAATCATACGGTACCTTATATAATTGATCTGATATAATTAGACTGTGATGATTTCATGTACTGATGTATTTCCCTGTATAAAGTTAATTGGAATGAAACATTATTTGGAAAATATACGCCATGCGTTACAGCCTCAAGGAAAGTAACGTATGGATAAACGCACAAAGTAGTATATATAATACACAACATGCACATATGTAGTATTTAAATGCAAGGTCTTCTGTATATCTCTGTAGAAGACTGGACTTTGAACATACTTCAAAAGGATTATCTCCACTATAATCTGGCTATATTTAATAAATTTATGTTGTATTTGTCGTGATTGCAAGTACAAAACAGATTTTCGAGGAAGTAACCCATTCTTCGTAAAGATCCTCATTTTAAGAATATGTACATACATGTATTCTATGAAAGTATAGCTTCATCACGTAAACTTTGTCGTTCATGATAATTTGAACAGGTGCTCCTGGAGACAACCATATAATTGTCATTTTGGCTTGTACAAGGCAATGTGACTAGAATTTGGTCTAGGCTCTTGGAAGAACAGTTCAGTTGAACATTATATCTGTACGTGCCATCACGATAGATCAAGGCATGACCGTAAGCTGTTCGTTAAAAGTAGAGACAAAATTGGCGCCAGATGGGGATGGAAGTGGGGTGGGTTGGCGGGTCAGGCGGACCGACCCCACCCCCAATCCTGTCAAGGAAATTTCCAGTTTTTCGCGGAGTCTCAATGGGTACGATGAAGTATGTAGTCCTCGATGTTGACCTCTCCCTCCCAGCGAATTTCCTGGTTTTGCTCATTCAGAAGGGCAGTCTCATCAATAAAAACCCAAACTTTTCCAAGTAACCTCAATAAAAACCTACATCTTAGAATTTTCTCCAATTGAGGAACTTAAAATTATGTTCTTCTTCCTTTCGGCAACCCGTCGCCGTTGTCAGGGCTTCGGGTTGCTACCCGTACCTTTCATCGGGGGAGCTTGGCCCCTGCTGGGCGAATCCGGACACCAGCCCTGCGAAGACATTTGAATTCCTGTACAAGACTATGTCTCATTAAAGATCCTTCCCTTTGTGTCAAGAAATAAAGCACATCATTATCAGTAAAGGTTGTTACACATGCTAGGCGGTCCTAACGTATTGATGCATTTGTCAGCATTGGAATATGTAATTTAATGTTGTTTCGGTAATAAATATTAGGACTATCACAGCCATAGTCCCACAAACCCGGGACTGACGGCTATTACGGTTTTCTAAATCGTCTGTCTCTAAACATGTTGCCACCTCTCACATTTAGCCATTACCTCCTGCAAGCGCCCGCTCAACCCCCTTGTCCTCAGCCAGTGATCGTTACAATTATCAGCACATAACTTTAACAAAATCATTATTACTATTAGCAGGGAGTTGTTTAAAAGGTCTAAATACCTTTGCAGGTTACAACATGCAAGTTCCTGTCTACTTTTCGCGCATATAAATATTGCCAGCCCTGTACTGTTTCCTGAGTCTGAAAGGATTTATAAATCTTCTTGTTCTCACGAGCTCAACCAAACAACTGGAAGGGACAAAATATGAATAGTCTGGCATTTTTTTGCAATATCAAAGAGGTGGCATTCATTGCATTTACCCGTCGTCAATGCTTGCTGTCTTTCTTTGTCACTTGATTCCTTAGTAAAGTCTCTCGTGTATTCATAGAATGTATAACAGAAAACAGCAGACTGCATCGAAACTCTTTAACACAAAGGACTATTAAGCTTCCACATTCCGAACGCGGATGACGCCATTCGGTAAATGTTGGTTGGCTGGGAGTGATTGACATGTCACATGAGGTATTTCATTTTGTTTTGCTACGCCGGAGAAAAATCTTTGTGAATGTAGGATCTGTGCAACTTTAAATGATTCTCATCATCTCATGTAGAATCCAGAATGACATTTCATTTCAAAATTAATGGGATATTACAGTCGAAGGGAAAATTTTTCAAATCAGTCTAATGCATGTAACCACTCCTGGTGCCCATAAACGTAGGAAGCTGTTCTCGGCTGGGGGCTGACCATTGTTTCGGGTCCCCATCCTTGATAGGGGTCTAAAGGGGAGGGGTTCCCCCTTTGGACAATTTTTGATAATTGAACATTTGAGGGTCCCTAGATGCAATTTGATGCAACATATTAGAAAAGCTTTAAGGAAAATTACCCCCAAATTTGACTATTTTTACAAAGGAAAGAAATAAGGGGTTTTCGTCATTGAATTGAGGGAGGTGGAAACACACTTCCCCCCCCCCACATTTTTGTCTGGAGGATCAAAGGGCCCCTTCCCGCCTCAGGCTAAACCTACGGTGACGCTGCAAGCCTTTGGTGACTGGGGGCACCACAAAAGGCGATGTCGTAATCCCATCCAGGACCCCCTCCCTCAAAGTCGGCGAAAACTGCATATGCGTACCTTTGATAGCTTGCACCCGGGATCCCTCTTTGTCACGTCGTGCAGGAGTGCCATCCTGGGGGGAGGTTTATAAAGGGTAGATGTTTTTGTGCTGGAAGATATGGGGAAATTGCAGGATGGTGAAACTAGCATGATGCCTTTAAGCTGACATCCAAATGACACTACAGGGAAGCGTACCAAACACTTCACAAGATATCGAACTTTAACTAGTTTTGAACGAGACTCCAGAAAAAAATGCGTCCAATGAATAATAAGCAAAAGATAGATTAAAGGTGTAACAAAGGGTCAGAGGACTAATAAACATGTTTCACAATTGGCCGTTCTCTGTTAAAGTATTAAAAACTGCACAATGACCTTTCGATAAGCTTCTTAATGAGTAATATACTCTAGATCATGTGTATCACACTTCAAATATTGCTCATAGTGTAAGATTATCACATTATCCCTTCTTGAAGCAAGCCTGAATTTGGGATTGTTCCTGTAGTTTCGGAAAATAGTCCCCCCCCCCCTCCTCCCACCCGCGGAAAAATTTCGTGCATTAACGTCCTAATAATGGTCATCAGTCATGGAGTGTAAACAGGGGCTATTGCGCTGGAAGCGCGCAAAACTTTGCATATGAATTTTTGTAACACCCGTACCGTTGAACATTGCGAATACGTTTAAGACGGTAATAAAGACAAAATGATTCTTACCACTATTTTACTACTTGCATGAATACTCTTAACCTTCAAGGTTCAAGAAAATTTTGATAGCTTGCAAGGATTGGCCATCTTGCTACAAATGTGACCAGATAGACTACAAGTGGTATATATTGCTCTAGGATCCTCTCTTGAATCGGGGTCCCTACAGAGGTTGGAGATGTACCTCTGTTTTTCGGAAAAACGTTCTGATAAGAATATTTTTGCCCTAATAATTGTCATGAGATACGGGGTGCCAACTATGTCAAATACAAGCAAAGCGCGCCGAAATTTTGTACTAAAATCATTTCCATGACAAAAATTTGCCGATGCAGACCTTGAACCGAGACCATTTTCAATTTCCTAACAAATTTTCTTGCCAATTAGATGGCGAGTCTTTTGCTTGTTAATTCATAAAACTATCAAGTTTCATTAAATATGAATTGTCCTGCTTCGCGTTCTTGCAATGCTGTGCTTCTCTTTAACCAGTCATATGTACTCGAACAATCGACCTTTAAACCCTCACAGATAGGTAATGCCAAAGCTCACGAAAACTTTATCGTCTGCAAAGTGTTTGCGAAAATTGTGATATTTCAGAGCCATTTCTAAAAGAAAATGATTTAAGTAAATCCACCACTCAGTCGAGAAATATACCTCACCCACCCTGTAGAGAAATCTATAACTTAAACACCTTTTAGGATCATTTAAGAAAAAATTTGAAACTTCCAAAAATCGATTGGATGGGAGACACGTGCCCCCATGTCCCCCCTCCGGCGCCAGTAGATGCTGTAATATTAGACACAGATTCATGAAGGTGACTTTCTTCGCCCTCCTTCCCTTCTGTTCTTGTTTTGTTTTGCATTTTTGTTTGTTTCACTTTGTGTTTTTTTTTTCAGCCAATCCTTCCTTTTGGAGATCGGATCCCTAAACTGAACTACAAAATTTTAGTACCGTGTTTGCCTTTAATAATACTAAACGCTGAAAAATCGCATCTAATCGCTGTTTTATTTTAAAAAATGCTTACCGTTGGAAGGACCCCCATCATCGTGTCATAGACATTTCGTGCGGTACATGATCATTACCGAATAGTCAAGTTACCTGCTATTGCAGGTTGGACACACCAGGGAGGTGTTAAGATACCTTCCTGGTCACACATCATGACATTCTTTTATCTAAGGTAGACATACTTCTTTGTATATTTATGTATATCTTGATTGACAGATTCCAGATTACCGCATCTTAATGTTCCTAGAGTGTTAAGTTTTTAATTTCTCTTTGAAAAAACATAATCCCCGGAAAGACTCAGCGCTTTCCACTTTCTGAGGTTTGGGCTTTACCCTCATCTAAGAAGCCCCCTCCCCGCCGCCGCTTGTAAATCCCTGATACGCACAGGAATCCTTCACTAATAACGAACTCCCAGGATAACGATAAAGCCACCTAAACTGAAGAGTAACTCATGCAACTAACAGTCTTTGTAGTGTGCTTCCTCTAATAAAAGGTTTTATGACCTGAAGGGAGTGGAAGTTATTGCTCCTCTTAAAAGACAAATTCTATTCTCAATTGATAAAAGCACTTCTGTTACACTTCTTTAATATGTCATTACCCGATTTCAAGCACGGAGCATGTATTGTTTTGCTAACTTCATTTACTGATTCTTTCAATGATAACATGTAAGAATTTATTTATCCTTTACTTCTTTGCTGGCATGCTCGCTATGATAATCCTCTTAGTTTTCACTTTCGAGTTTTTCACTATTTACAAAAAAAAACCACCGTAACCTTGAAAACCAGTTCCAAGTATCGTACACAATTTCTCTTTGACCTTCCCACACTGCTACGCCAGTATTACCGTTATGCCTACTTTGAATATTACATATAGTCTACAAGTAGAACTTCAGCAAAGCTTTCCTTAGCTCTAAAAATAAGCTGAAAACGTTTGTCGTTGAATCATCAAAGACACGCGTGACGCTCACGATCGCAACAACCACCATGATAACAAAAAGCCACGTAAGCGACATCCATTTTTCTGCATATAAATACTTGTATAACTACTTGTATAATAGTCACCGTTGTGATTATTACGAGGATGACGCAGCAATATTTCGAATGGCAGGATTGCTCTATATACTTACTGCATAGTATATGTTCGCAAAGGTATACACTGTGACGTGGTACGAAGGCTTAGGCCTACAGGCGATAATGAATGACAGCAGGAAACTAATTACAAGAATGCATCACTGGGCTTAATGGTAACACGTAAAATATACGGCATGTGACATATGATAAGGGGAATGGAATAGAAGCTAACGCGACTCGGATCTGTAGTGTGAAAGGAAACACGTTTTGTTACCTTGTGAACCTTCAGCAAGCTTGATGACAGTAGACAAAGAAGCACAAATTCTTTAAAATAGCATCAATACATTTGAATTGTGTGGGGAGGTTTTATAGATTAGTTAGTTAGATGAGGTTTAAAGCCGGCTGCCCACTTAGTCACCAACGGCATGCGAGCTCTTGCGATTCCTTGCGAGCTCCTGCGACCTCGAGAAGATCGCTAGCTCTTGCGATTCCTGTGACCTCGAGAGGATCGCTAATTTTCTCCCTATAATTTACTTAGCGATCTTCTCGAGGTCGCAGGAGCTCGCAAGGAATCGCCAGAGCCCGCAAGCCTTTGGTCGCTAAGTGGGTAACACATTAAACGGCCCAGCAAGTTCCAACCAATTGGTTCAAGTCGAGCCGGCCACGGCCATTTTTCCAGTTGTGGCTCACTGGCTTATTTTCCCTTAACTCCATTGCTTATGCGGGACATCACGCACAACGGCAGGAGGTTCCATTTTTAAAGTCTTTGGGAGGTTTTATAGAATCCAGGGAAAAATACAGGACTAGCATTATTTCCATGGGCTCTTTCATGCTAAACACAGTGACAGAATGCTTCAAATTAATGCAAGGTTATTTTCATTGTAGACTACCTAGATTTGATTTTGTAATAGCAGCATGAAATGTGCTTCGACTTTATTATAGAATGTTTCCTAAAATTCTTGCCCTAAGCTGCTTAACAGATGGTTCGCCAGCAAATGGCCGACATAGGTGATCATGCCGGGAGATCAACGTACTAGGTTCCATAAGAGAGGCCTAAAACCACCCCTCTGGTTCGATGGCATTAGCAAGAAGAAAGATGGCGGTAGCACGGGTGGCAGAGACTAAATTGAGATCTGTCCCCTCGTTCATGTTTGTCACTAACTAAGGTTTGATACGGCTCCTCGGAATACTAGTTTCATTGTGTTGTAACCATGGTACGTTCGTGTCAGGGATAAAGTGTTGAATGACTACCTCACAGCCGGGCGAAGTCTACAGGCTACTTGGAATATTTACTTGTTTTGCTGTTATTACTTTCTTCCTAAGTCAGCTATATGGTATCTTTGGTTACTGTTCATACCCTGTTGACTGATCACATATTTCGTACAACAATTTTAATTTGAATTTAAAAAAAGGAATAGATATTAGGCTACTGTGAATGTGATAAAACTACAGTGCATACCACCGCATGGTGAAGAAAAGCGGAACAATTTCCAACTAAGCATTCGCTTACAGCCATACCTTGATTTTATGCAATTAAATGATCAAAAATGAAACTGCATTATACCAAGAAAAAATCGAAAAGAGGTATTGCTATAATTCAGAAAGTTATGCACATTCACCTTCCTTCAGCCTCCTATACATAACAAGCTCTTTCCTGTGTTGGAAAAAGGTGCTAAGAAAGCAGTAGTGCTTAAAATGAACACGTATTTAGTGCATAGACTAGAGAGAAGTCTTAAATACTTATACACATAAAATCATTCTTTGAACAAATAGTAGAATACCAACATCATTAGAAGGTACAAAACTAGTAATACGAGATCTAACAATATTTCAAGGTGATAATTAGAATGTACTGTTTACACCAGTGACTTCTGGATACGAGGGTGGAGGATGCTCAGAGTTTGTCATTTGTAGTGAACCATCAGCACAGATTACTTCCTCGGGTTCCGATGAGTAGTAAGATCGTCGTTCGAGGGTAGACGTAGTCAGCACTGTCCATCTCTGTCAGATAAAGGAGAATATATGTCATCCGTTAGGCCTTACTATGTAACTTATAGCACCGATGCCTTCAATAATGTCGCGGTTCCCAACCCTTCCACAATCGCCTTTTAGAACTATTGATCATTTCAATCATTCACCCCTACCATTTGTTTACATAATTCACCACTTCCCCGAAAAAAAAAAACTCCACCAGACATTGTTTCGGAAACTCAATGTTGTTCGACGAATCTTGGAAGCATTATAATTTCAACAAGAAGGAAGCAACCCCATTATTGTTACATAACATGACTGAGAGAAACTTAAACGACGCTTTCTCCCCGAAATTATTTTAGAAACCTTTTGAATCCCCTCTGCCGTTGACAGTACTATCCACCTCGCATTCCTGTCAAATAGTCCTCCATATGTCAGATATTGATTCACTTGTTTCATACATTTTCGGCCAGGGCTTTATCGGAGTCTATGTAACCGAACCCTAGCCAATTCCAGTTCCAGTGTTCACCATTCCGGGCCAATTTCGAGTCCAGTTCCCTCCTATTCCGAGCCAATTTCGAGTCCAGATTCCTTAATTCCAGGCTAATTCAGAGTCCGGCCTTTGAAAATGTAGCACACGGTTCAAATGATACACTATTTTTCAAGGACAGTTTATTAAAAAGGAATTTTAAGAGTCAACTTCATAGTCTCACCAACACTACCATTTAGTGGATTGTGTGTGGCCATTCATGTATTAAAGGGAAAAATTAGTTTGTTGTATTAAAAAATTCACACTTTTTAAAGTCTTAATTTGTAGAGACAGAACGATAGATAATTCAAAATAAGGCAGTACGGTGACTTTCTTTTCAAGTAATGTAATGTTCTCACAGAGAGAAATTCAGTGAAATGGCTTTCCGTGTCAAAGATAGAATGCTTACATCATCA
Source organism: Holothuria glaberrima (assembly GCA_009936505.3). Classification (NCBI taxonomy): domain Eukaryota; kingdom Metazoa; phylum Echinodermata; class Holothuroidea; order Aspidochirotida; family Holothuriidae; genus Holothuria; species Holothuria glaberrima. Next base: position 20,293 of record WURT03054294.1, read on the forward strand.
TTTACCAGTTCACCTTAGATGGGTAGGGCTTATTGGTTTGTGGTAAGGTACACTCGAGCGAGTAATCTACGAAGACAAATTAGGGAGGTGATTTTTACGCTAATTGTGTTGGAACAATACCGACAACACTTATAGACCATACACAAACCAAGGATTTGCAATTCCCTGATCTCATTAAAGATGGGAACCACATATACACGGTCAATAAACTCGACACGACATTCCTGAGATCCAGTAACGAGTTTTATTATGACTTGGTAAACCGCCAGTACAGGGAAGTTGTATGCAACCTCTGCCTATGTTAACATCAACACCAATATGTTATAACATGAAGACAGTAATTTCCTTCATGTCCCAGTTTATGATTTTGCAACCTATGAGGGGTGGTTGACTC
>WURT03054294.1:20786-32957 GCA_009936505.3 Holothuria glaberrima
TATGTTATAACATGAAGACAGTAATTTCCTTCATGTCCCAGTTTATGATTTTGCAACCTATGAGGGGTGGTTGACTCTGTTTATAGAGAAAACTATAACGGAATTATATTATGCAGGACGTTCATGAAAAAGTTACCAAGATTTTGGTGATGTAAATATAAATAAGGCTTGGGTCTTCTTGACTTTATTGCAGGATATACCCAAATCGATAATACTCATATCAGAACATTAAAGGTATGCATACACCACGCAAAACTGCAACCAAACTGAAACGACATGAAACCGAAGTCGGTTAATTGTGGGTAGTCTCGGCGATATTAAGACCGACGGTGGGGAAGTCTGTCCTGTGATGAGACTGACATATTTTGGTTTCGGATGGTCTGTTTTAGACCCAAACCTTGAAAAACCAGACAACCCACGATTGAAGGGTTTTTCAAGGTTTGAGTCCAGCCTGACTTCGCCAAGGTAGGGGGCAGGGGAGCACGTTCCCCCCCCCCCAAAAAGACTCACTGTGCCCCAGCCCCATGTGCATGTGCCCCCAAAATGAGATTTGGGGTATGAAAAAATTGTGCACAAACACCATTTATGCATATGTTGATATGAAAAAGAGGACTCACTATCACTTAATCACTCAAACATATGATAAAATTGCACAAAATTTTCTCAAAACTGCAATTTTGTGGCGCGCTTCGCGCGCATCTATTTATTACACTATATAGAGGACAGCCTTATTGGGAGATGTAATCCACAGCTATTGTTTCAACCCTTTACTTTCAAAACCTATGAGACTACTGGGGCCTTGAGTCCTCTCCCTTCAATACAACTCCCACATCGATTATCTTTTAGCCAGATCTTATATTCGAAAACTGTAAAAAATTCCGACTTTCGTTGCCTTTTTCAATGTGTATCCAATAAAGCTCAGTGCAAACATTCAGAACATGATGCACTGTCCCTATCCACCCTCCCATCATTAAATCGTTAGTGCAAGTAAGGCCAGTACTATGGTCAAATTGGGATTTATATTTTATGGCCTACCAGTTGCATACACAGGAGGCCATAGGGCCATGCCCCCTCCCCCTTAATGTTGCCAATTTTTTTGTTCCTAAAAATACGTAAATATTTAACACAAATTTACTTGAAAAGGTAGCAAATGTGGTACCAGATTGCATGTAAGGACACCTAATTTTCAAAAATTTTCAAAGGGAGGGAGACACCTCTCCCCAGGCCGGCGATCACACAACATACTGCATTTTGGTGGGTCCCCAGTGTCCCCACCCCCACTTCGAAAAGTCTGGCGACTCCACTGTTTGGGTCTAAAATCGGAAAATCCACGATTGTGCCTTTATCGAGACACCAATTACCATCCCCAAGCACACGAAAATCCAAATAGCGTACAGGGCGGAGGATTTCAAAGGGGGGGGGGGGCTTCATGATGGCAAAGTTCGCACCTACTAGAGTTAAATGTACGAAACGGTCGGGACTAAAGCATGAACTCGCAAACCAAGTCGGTCAAGAATGCCACAGGAGACCTGTTAACATAGGCGGAGCGGGCAGGTGGGATGGGTGGACCCCCACGAGGGCAGAAAAATTTTATTTTCGTCCATACATGCTTAAATTTCGGCAAAAGTACTCAGCGCCGCCTTCCCAAATGCAAGTGGTCACGACCGCTTATGCCTACTATGTTCATCTTACCTCCTTTAACGATCCTTTTGAGGCAAAGACGAATTTGTAGATAAAAAAGGTGGGTGGTACAATCATAGACGATACTGCCATTGACCATCCTAAAGCATAGCCCCATGTCGGGTAGACATACTCGTCATTGTAGAGCAGAGGTTCGTACTTAACGATACTAAAGATGAATATTGACTGAAAAAAACAAAAGAAAATCATTTTGATGATATCCCAACATACTACTTTCACTTGATTAATCGAGTTACTGATAGAGTCATACGATACCGGCTTTATCTAACCTTCCATCAGTGAGAAGACCAATAGTGTGCATTTGTCGCAGAACAATATATACAGTAAAAGCATACCAACATTACCGGGGGAAACACACATTAATACCGCATTACGATAAGCATCTGACATATAGCCCTTAAAAAGAAGGGTTTTAGGCAGGGCGGTTGTTACTCTTCTTCATGTGGACCAACTTTGTTCTTGTACGCCTTAAAATTTTCTCTGAGTTTTCTCAGATCTTGATATCATCAGATCATGTCCTTTGGTATATATTTCCACCGACTTCCGGCCAAATTTATGGACTTCCATTTGGCAATCTGCGAATATTAATTGACTGGAAGTACTGAATGATTAAAATTATGACGCCTGTGACCAATCGAGTAGCTTTGCCATTTTCGGATCATACGACGTGGAAGAAAATAAGCATATTAAGCGTAAATAAAATGTTGTATCGTATGTGACATGTGCTGCAGCACTGTACACACCTTCAATACAGAATACCCTTCGGTAGGAGTGCGGAACCTTATCCCTATATCAAGGGCCTTTTTTATGGCGCGGGTCAGCTCCCGATACACGCTACAATGCGTTTAATGTGTGATGTTCTCCATTGTAATTGTACTGGCTATTGAAGGGGCTCATTGAGTTGATATCGATTACTTTGTGACAAGTTTGAAGGAAATCATTGCAGACAATGCCTCTAATTAGCCTTATTCCTCGTGTACCACTTCCCATTGTTACTGAAAATGTGAAAAATTGTAATTTTGTGGATAGGAGTTGTATGTGATTATTACATAATAGTAAAAGGTGTCTGGTCACGAATTTGTAATAAATGATTTTAATCATTAACTACTCTACCATTGCCATTTCAGTTATGTGTCAGATGTAAAGAATCTCTTAGTTTGACCATTTTACCATCAAGATGTAATTAAATCTCAACGGGTGTGAAAAAATAGATTTTGTGAACCAACTCAACAAGTCCCCTTAAGCAGTTACGTAAGTAAATATTAGACAAACAGAAAGCATGTTAAATGATAATTGAAAGTACTTATTTCACGACTTTAAAGGTCTGGTGACAAGAGAATTATGTAAGAGATATACGGAATACAAAATGAAGAAAAGTAATTATTTTTAAATATTCAACAATACATCAAGTTTTAAGATTGCTCATTTACAATTTGCATGTTATGTAGTTGCTGTTGTCGAGTCATTTGCATATTATTTAAGTTACGTAACAGTAAGTTCTATGTTGTAGTCGTGATATGTTTTTCGATGAGTTTGAGGAGTGTTTATTTGGTGAGAATAAAATTGATTTCGTTTTCGTTCAGTCTCTGTTCCTCTTTGCTATTTTGTTCCCTGTACTCGTCTCGTCTAAAATACATTCACGCCTTGAAGTACCATGTTACAATTACAAAGTTGGATATTTGATGTAGAAGTATTAAAAAATCAAGAAAATAACCGCAATTTCCATCAAAAATCCATCATCAAATATTAACCATTTCACAGGGTAATTTCTATTTCACCCTTGCATTATGAATAAAACTGAGTGTAATAGGCCAATTTTTGGACGTGAACTCACCAAATATGAGTAATATTAGCCTTTGTTTTTCCAGCCTTCATGTCTATGACACTTGTAGGGATTTATTATGGAAGTTGAAATTATTTTCTTGAAAATATTAATATCACTCACAAAATTGTAAATTATTTGATCAGTAATTAAGAGATAATTTGTACATGGCTAACATAAGAAATGCTTACACTGTACAACACTCCACATTATTTTCGCACAGACAATGAGTTACTCCGTTAACCCGCTAACTTTAAATGGGTATACCTTGATAAACGGGAAAAGATATTGTAGTAATTCTAACGGATCTTTCATCGAGGGGCTTTATTCTTTACCTGCCTGTAACGGCTCCTTTTGGTGGCATGTCACCATAACTTTAAGAACTGCATTTTGAACTGCCAGTCTGGCGGACGGTACATGGCCCGCTGCAGGGAAGGCGGCTGGATTTTCTCGACCGGGGGTCAAGCTTCCCTATAGGGGCAGCTGTGGGTTATTGATGAAGAAGATTGTAAAATTCGGCCTTTCATTGATGGAGTTGCCCCAATTTAAAGGAAAATTCAAGTAAATCGTTGGGGCGACTGGTCGTCGTCGGGGACCTTGCATATGCTATCGTCCTATTACGGCTCCTCGACGAAATTCGAAAATATATCCGACGGGGGCCAACACTCCCAAACGGGGAGGAGTGACTCCCCTGCCCCATCTGACGCTACTATTGACCCGTGGGCCGAAGGTTCCTCAACCCTATACCCTTCAGGGACTCCACTGATGATGTTGCTACGTGTGACGTGAAACCTAAAGGCTAAAGTGAAGCCGTGTGCAAAACGTGGTTCGTTCGTTACACTCCAATTGCACTGCATGAAATCACACTTTGCCGTCTAAACAGCTACTGCCATCATTTCTAAAAAAAGTACCGTACGATACCAGCAGGTAGTTATGGAGAGATGTCTTTACGACAGCTTTACAACTTACCGCTGTGAATATAGGAGTCATGAACATCCAAGCCAGAATGAGATAAGGATTCATCAGTTTCCAGGAACTCATGTCATAGTAGTTCTGCGTCATTTTCTTGGCACCTGCACAGGATATAGAATAAACCACGTGATACTAATTGGTGGTATTAAAAGTCAACACTGACGGATAAAAAAATCACTTCTCGTTCAACTTATACACAATGTTCTCAAATGCCGTGAGGTCAGTTTTCTTTACCAAAGCCTAGGGCTCGAAGGAATCGTTCATCACTGAAACATGTGCTCCTCTCATGATGGCCTAATCAGGTCACCTAATCTTATTTTCTTATCTCTGATAGCCCTAATCCCACTCCCTACTCTCATCACCTAATTTTATTGCCTAATTTCATCGCTTTATTGCATCGCACAATCTCTTTTCCTAATCCCACCGCCTGATCTCACTTCCTCATTCCATCGTCCAATTCAGTGCTCTCCGCTAACCGTTTTGTCCGGGTGCGCCGCCCGCACAAATTCTGAAGAGCGTGCGTCAGCGCGCGGTCTTGATGTTGCCACCCGCACAAAAACCTTGGCCACCGGGACAAAAAAATTGCTGTCAGGTTTTTGATAACGTTTGAATTGTTCAATTCAAATTTACCACCAAATGCAACACCATTTAGCATCTAGCCCACCTTTAGTGAGCAAAACATTTTCGAAAGGGGGAGAGGACACCTCCCCTTTGACCTCTCCCCCCCCCCAGGACGGCGATCGGTGTCATCTGCCAGATCACAGAGACAAACGCAAAATTTGAACCTGTGGAGAACACTGCAATCCCATAGCGCCTCATAATATCTCTGTCCTTTTTGTCTTTTTCATCCAGTTGGCTAGTGGTACTGCTAGTATGTAACATCTCATCAGTAAAGTCTTGAAGTGGGATATAACCTTGACACGTGATCCGTCACATTTGCAAAAAGATTTACACCTAATTTGACCTTCTGAATGCCATATGACCTTCTAATCCAGTTACCTTTGACTTCACCCTTAATGAAGGCTGAAAAAATATCTTTGATTTCTCATCAGAGTACAAGGATATAATGTCTTTAAAAAGAAAAAAAAGGAAGGTTGCAGATTTGTTATTGTTTAAAAGGGATCAGACGAGGTGACATGGTTTTTAACAGTGAACATTTGTGGGACAAAAAGGTCAAAATTTGTACCCAAGGAAACTAATCCGAAGTTTCCATGGTTATTAATCGTTTCTAAAGTAGTCGTCACCGACTGAACAAAGAAAGGTCCACCTCTCTAACTTTCTCCCACTTTCATGCCAGTCGGTTGTTAGGGAGACTTATAAGTTCAAAAAAGGATGAAGTTGATCTTACGGTGGCCAACTAAGCACTGTCACATTGGCCCAGGATGAGTAAACGTTTATTTCAATACCCATAATGTTGTTTACACCTCACAGCTTCCGCTAAACGGACACTAGCCAGTTGGGGGTTTTCTTCGGTCAGTAAGCGCATTCCTGCCTGTAACAACATATTGGTAGGATTTCTTGTAATGAGTGGCCGAATACTAGGCCTAATACCTTCAACACGATTCCTCACGAAAGTAACAGTTAACACTGACATATATACTTGTAATAATATAAACCTTGGTATTTTTAAGGTTTAAGAGACAATTTCGGAAAGGTCAAGTTCTTAACAAGAAGCTTAATAAACAAGAAGCAATCTTCTATAGACTGGTAGAAAGCACTTTCATTGTGATACAATCGTCAAGGGTTGCAATTTATGAATAGTAACATAAAAACTGATGTTTACACATTGATGAAACGATTGGAAAGAGAGCATTGTGAATGTTACCATGGAAACTTTACTGTGTTGCTTTCCATGACCTCTGATTTAAAATTTCTGTACAACCTTAATGACCCATATCCGGCGCAAGTATCCAGTGTTTAAGTTCAGTTCAGTAATAATTACACATTGTGAAGACAGACACACAGACAGACGATCATTCAAATAAACCATGTATTTAGATCCCTCCCCGGCCCTTGGCTACAGCTTGATACGAGTGTCACATTTCTCACCGTATGCGCCTGATCTGAGCATTGGACTCACGTCTTTTAACCACTGCACAAGCGTATTCCTAAAATGATTACGCCTAACTATAAGTCTATTCATTCATAATACGCTTGCGCAGTGGTTAAAAGACGTGAGCAAAATGCTCAGATCAGGCGCACAAGGTGAGAAAAGTGGCACTCGTGTCGGGGAAAATCAAACACGTTTGATATTTGAGTCCTCTGCCTCTAAAGGCGAAAGACTTAGGCTACCAAAACTCGCTCGCACACGTGAGAAATTAGCTGAGCAAAGTGACACGCGAGACATTTTGTATTTACCCTCGTGTGCGCAGGTTTTAGTGGCTGAAACTTACCCGGTATGGTTAAGAAATATTTGTAAGTTAAACTTCATTTTTCAGTTAATTGTGGAAGGTGGTTTTCGATTAATATCAAAATAAAATGTACCACGGGTTACAGTGAAAGACCGAGAATTCATTAGGCTTAGAGTATCTTACCATATGCCCAACCAATGGCAATTGTATCTTACCATATGCCCAACCAATAGCAATTGTCTCGAATGTTGATATCCAGAGGAGGGTGCTACCGCTCGCAGAGTAATAATCAAACAGTTGAAAGATGTACATTCCTCCCTGTGAGAAAAATAAAACACTGGCATATGACACAGTTCAGCAGAGAAATTAACTCCTTACACATTTCATTAAAGTAACACGAGGAGCTCGGAAGATTAGATCTACCCCAGTGAGAAGATCCACTCACTCCAAGTCTTGGACATACTTGTACATCAATATTTGCAAAATTCTGCGCAGTTAGCATCTGGGTTATCCGTGGTTATTTAAAACTTCTGAACTTTTTTTTGGATCCTAAAATACGCCAATTTTGTAAAACAAATTTTACTTCAAAAAGGTAGCATATGTGGCAACAGATTGCTTGTAAGGACACCTAATTTTTCAAAAATTTTCAAAGGGGAGGGGTTGTCTCCCATGACCCCCTCACTGATGCCAATTTTTTTTTAGTTCCTAAAAATACGCAAATTTTGTACACACGAATTTTACTTAAAAAGGCAGCATGTGGCACAAGATTGCAGGTAAGGACACCTAATTTTTTAAAAATTTTCGAAAGGGTAGGGGAATAACCCCTCCCCTTAGACCCCTCCCCCAGGCCGGCGATCACTGGTGCCCTTTTATTTTAGTTCCTAAAAATACGCAAATTTTGTACACACAAATTTTACTTAAAAAGGCAGCATATGTGGCACCAGGTTTCATGTAAAGACACCTAATTCTTCAAAAATTTTCAAAATTCGGGGGAACACCCCCTCCCCACAAACCCCTCCTCCAGTCCGGCGATCACTGATGCCCTTTTATTTTAGTTCCTAAAAATACGCAAATTTTGTAACACAAATTTTACTAAAAAAGCAGCATATTTGGCATCAGATTGCATGTAAGGACACCTAATTTTTCAAAAAAAAAAAAATAAGATCCCTCCCTCAGGCCGGCGATCACTCAACATTCTGCATGTCCCCTCCCCCCTCCCTTACGAGAAATCCTACGTACAACACTGCCAACCATTAAGAGCAAGAGTAAATGAACATGGGCATCGTGCAAACTAAGGTTTAAAGAGGCCCTCCTCCGTGATTTTCTGAAGTTTTGGTACCAGAGGAGCGCTTTCCTTGACAAAAGCTGAGGGGGGGGGGGGTCCCAGCCCGAATGAATGATGTATTTGACCTACACAGTATCAAGGGGGAGCCCAAGAAAAAATTCCGAACCCTCACAGAAATTTATAGGACGAATGTTACTTTTGCCGTAACATGTCTTAAACTCTTTATAGAACATAGGCCTAAAACGAAGAAAAAATATATATCTCACTGCCTGAAAAGCTATATCGCCCCCTTGCCCACCTTGTCTGGCCACGGGTCTGGAGACTGTAAATTATTATTCGGTCTCGACTGTTGCTACCATTATTCTGATGTAAAAACACCAAAATGTACTTCGCATTTCCAATATCTTCTGTTGCAAATGATCAGAAGCGGCTCCGAGGGGCACGAGTGGGCGAATCTTCCCCAATTGCCCTAGATATTCTCAAAGAGCAAAAAGCTCATGCAGCTGACATGCCATTAACCCAGTTATTTCCTGTTCCCCTCCCCCAATTATTTCCTGTTCCCCTCCCCTCCCCTCTCCTCATATTTAAACCCGGGCGCTGTCACTGCCTATATGACATTACCACGGTTGCACATGCCCACATGACGTAGTCCCTTGTTCCAGCATTGTGTATACATGTGAAGTACATGCTTGCTCACTGAAAGGCACAAATGCTGTTAATGATATATCTGCTTAATTGAACGTCTATAGGCCTATTTGAATATAATGACGTGTGATGTATTACTGTAATTTCACTTTCCGTTTTGATTCTGCGTCAAGTTTAATTTCATTTTAGTAAGCAAAGTTCAATGTTATCATATTGCATTAGTATTGACTTCCTCCTATTTCATCACGGCAACTAGCACACACTGAAGTTGTGTGCTGCACAATTTCGACACAACAGTCGATATGTTTGGGATGCGTTGAAATTCACACATGACATGTTTATTTGGGGTATGCTGCTTTGAACCTGTTCGTTCGGCTGAAGTAGTCATTACACCTATGGTGCCACGGCAACTAACATATAGACGGCTAGAGAGTACCTTATTCTCATAATAATAGTAACAATGCCCAAAGTCATTTCAGGGCGTTAACTAACACCCAAGAAGTTTTACAACTTAACATTAGAGACAACAACAACATTGTAGATCTTAGGTGTTCTTCCAAACAACTGAACAACGTCGGGGTGGAACGCCTGTATAATTTTTCCTTTATGCCAACTCTACCAAAATTATATTCGTATTTGTGGTAGTCATTTAAGACGGATTAATGTTTAGTAGAGATGCTGTGTTAAACTGGGTAATTAGGTAAAGGTGACAAGTTGCAGGAAGTATACAACTTCAAACGAGGGATAAAGAATAGTCTTCTTGAATTATCTTTAATAATGGTACCCTCCGTAATCCCTTCTGATAGAGCGAGGAAAAGGAAGATGGTGGACTCAAATCAGCTGCTTTGATTACAAAGGAAGTGAGTACGTTTTTAGTGTTCTCGTTGGATTAGGCCTAATTTCGGTGGTCCTTTGCCTTAACCGTTGTCTACCCTACCCGCCCATACCTAGCTTTAACATTAAACAACATTCTGCGTTCTTCTCTACTGCTCCTAACTACAAACTAATTGATATTCTAATACAAGGGCGTCAAGGATGAAGCACTTAAATACAGATTTCCCTCCCTCACAGTTACTATAATGTAGTTACATAAACTTACATTAGGAATCATCTGGCACATTAGTGCTATAGATGTCAATGGTCCAGGGGCGCAGATCGAGTTTCAAAAGTGGGGTTGGGGCAAACTACTAGTTTGTTCATTTTTTTCACCGCTGTGACGGTGTATTTATAAAGTGATCGTAAACACTAACGGTGCTTGGACTGGAAACATAGGCTTACAAGGCGGGGGGGGGCTGGAGGAAGCCCCCTTAAGCAAAAAGAAAGTCGATTTCAGCCCACTAGCACTTTCATATTCAGGACATATTTATGAGCATCATATTCAGCCACTTGTCTGCTAGACGATTAAATACTGAACAGCCTTTAACTCCCTCAGTCTCTAGAATATGTCAAAACTTTGGCAGGATTTACCTTAATATATTCTCAAACTATCCAAAATACATCTAAGGCCCCTCAAATATTCAAAAAATTTTCCTTAGACCCCTCCCCCAGGCCAGTAATCACACAACATATTGCTGACCCCCTGTGAGATAAATTCTGGCTACGTCACTGATTATCATTATTGTAAGGACTTCCTAAAAATTTGTAACCAAAGTGGGAGGTTAATATACCGTAACACGGCAAGTGACTGAAAAGAAATTGGCATGCCATCACTGAAATGTATAACCCGATGCATGTCTATACAATATGTATATATGCATGTTGAACGCGCGCGGAGAGCGCGAAAATTTTTAGTTCCATTTTTTGGGCAAGACTTCACAGCCCCAAAATCAAATTGAGCTCCTACGCCCATGATATGACTTATGAAAAGTAAAAGCCTGCCAGCAAAAGGTGTGGGGGACATTTTGTATTAAGTCCCCCCCAGATAAAAAAAAAATGGAGGGGACATGTCCCCCTGTCCCTCCAGACCGTCGCCCATGCAATGGTCACAACTGAGTCTGATCAAAGTTGCCCGGTCACGTCGTATCGGCCACCTTGGGATAGGTTTTTAATGTTTGTGGGGATAATACTTAAGATATCTTAGCTGACCCCAATTTGTCGGGCACATTAACTAATGATTTCAATGGAAAACTATTTTATCGCAAAAATCAGAACTTTCTTAAGGAAATGCCTTGGCATGGGTTTCACCGTTTGACCTCTTGTGACCCCAGACGTGACATTAACATCAAGACAAAGTACAACTATGATGACTCATCATCTACTTAATATAGTGATCAAATTGATAAGAGTCAGACACAATCCCCTACGACTTGAGGTGTTGAGAGCTTATGCATGATATCACTGTTTGACCTCTTTTGACCGAAATAACGGTTGACCCATTTCCCTAAGTACAACAATGGTGACCTGTCATTTACTGAAGTTTACGGCCAAATTTTATAGGATTAAGACAAAACATAGGCTGTGAAAGCTTGTACATGATTTCAATGTTCCACCTTTCTGTGATCTCAAATGACCTTTGGCCCACTTTGAAAATACAAATATGACGCCCTGTAATCCACAGAACACTACGGCAAAATACTGTTAGATTCAGACGTAACCCCCAGGAGTTAAAAGCTTTTGCGTCATTTCCGTTTTTGACCTCTCTGTGATCCCAAATGACATTTGACACACTTTCAAAGTATATCCTCTACAAAATATTCTTGCAAAGGGTTGATGAGATTTGGACACAACTCCTAGTAGATGTAAGCCTTTGCGTGATTTCACTGTTGACCTCTCTTTGACCCCAAATTGCCTTTGACCTACTTCCAACCTACAAGTTTGACGACGAATTATCTACTGAACATTCTGGCTAAATTTGATAAGATTCCAACACAAAACACCTAGGAGATGAAAGCTTTTGAGTAATTTCATTGTTTGACCGCTGTATGACCCCAAATAACCTTCAACCTACTTCTTCTAAAGTACAACTTTGATGACTCATTTCTTCTTAAAATTCTGTTCACTTTTGATAAGATTTAGACACAAATCCTAGGAGTGAAAGACTTTTGCGTGGTTTCACTGCTTGACCTCTCATTGATCCCATATGACATTTGACCTACTTCAAAAGTACAAGTTAGATGATCAATATACGAAACATGGCAAAATTTTACAAAGGTTCGGACATAATCCCTGAAAGTTGAAGGCTGTTGTGTGATTTCACTGTTTGACCCCTAATGACCCTTAATGACCTTTTACCTACTTCCAGTTACTGTAGTTATCTAGATCTTGATATGTGTCATAAACTTTCAAAACTTTGGTAAGCAGGGGTCAAAGAATCTGCAGACAACAGCCCTTAAGCCATTGCAGACAGACAGACAGACAGACAGACAGACAGACAGACAGACAGACAGACAGACAGA
>WURT03054295.1:0-14126 GCA_009936505.3 Holothuria glaberrima
ATATATTGCACTGGACTCTGCTACGACAACCTTTCACTCTAGGGAAACGTGAACTGAGTAATCCTGCATGCTCTAGAACCGGAAGACTGATTTCTATCATCCGACGTCTCAAATGTATAAAGTGTACTTTGCATTTGCGGAGACACTACATTCACTAACGTCACGGGAAAAATGTATTGCGCTGTCATTTGCATGGATTTGCCCTATTACCAGAAAATGAAGGTTCATGTGTTTTAGTTAAAAAAAGGGTCTTGGCTTGAATCAAGCTTTGATATGTCAGAGTGGTACTTATGCTAAGCATCCTGGTGAAGTTTACATAGAAATCTGATGCGTGGTTCTCAAGATATTAACGGTTAAAAGTCACTTTTCCAAACCATAGCAAACTTGAAGCTAGCATATTTGAGAGCGTTACCTCTTTAGTGAGCACTCTTTTGTTTTCCTTTAATCTATTACCACTTTTATCCTCCTTAATCCCATGTTACCAAAATGTGAATTCATGAGGAAATTCTTCCTGGAGAGTCCCTCTCCCTATTGACGCCAAGTTCAACAGAACGCAGTGTGAAAAAAAAACAATGGAAAGGAAATAAAGTATTGCCTATCAATGTGAAAAAGTGATAAAGCACCTGCTTACCTGAAGCTCATTTTTGGGTCACAAATGTGGTAATTTCATTTACTGGTATCTCGAAAACTACGTGTCCGAATTGTATAAAAGTGTCACCAAATTATAAAGATTTATCTCCTCCTTTACAGATGAAAAGTATTTTTTGGCTTTAACTCTTCCTTTAAAGAAAGGCCTCCTTTCGTTCTTATTGTCCTTCTTTACACAGCAACTACCAAGTCAGTATGTTGGGCCAAAACAATTGAATTCCAAAAAGGCACTATAAAAGCCAGAGATACTTTCTTCAAAAAAAAAGATCTGATAATGTATAATCAGTGAGTTACCGTCACCTGAAGACTTGAACGTGGAAGCACACCTTCAGCCAGTCGCTAGGAGTTGTTGACTGGGGCTGCACACTAGAAGATTATGATGTAATCTCTTCAGATACCCCACAAAATTATACATTCGAGTACCAGCCAAGGGTTGCACCCACGTGGATCCTTCATTTGTCCCCTAGTACAGGCGCCGATCTGGGAGGGGTATAAGGGTTGTCCCCTTCCCTTTGAAATTTTTCGTTCGTTTAAGGTGGCGTAGATGCAATGTGGTTCTATTTTTGGCAAATTTTCGAACTGACCATATGTTGAAAGATCTCAAAATTCAGTGAATTTTTTTATTTTTGGTTAGGTGTAAGGACGGGTGTGTTGTCTAAGTAGATGTGTGACAGCTCTTCCCCTTGAGAAACTCTTTCATGTTAGGTGACTTAGATGGAAAAATGGTGCTACCTTTAGCAACTGTTTTACAGTAATTGCATCCTTAGAAATTCTCATTAATTAGTGATATTTTGACCGTGGCATGGCCCTGTTGTACAAAAATGTATAAAGAGAAATACATGCTTCCAATCTTTCACATCACACTACAGATGCCACTGTATAAGCTATTCGTGGTACAAGATTGCTCTAGGATCCTCCCTTGATGCAAGTCTTTTGCTGGGTAATTCGTGAAAGCTTTCAATTTTCGTGAAACCTGTCATCTCTTAAATTCCCCTGTTTCGCATTCTTGCAATGTTGTGCTACTCTGTAATCACTCCTAAGTACAAACGTGCGAATAAGCCCAAGACAGTATTCACAATAAGCAAAATGATCAGGTTTGTTGGGACCGCGTGAATATTTTGATAGTTTGCGAAGGATTTGTGAAAATTTGGAAAGTTTCAGAACGACCTATGACAGAAATTGATTAAAATTGATCCATTACTCAGTCGAAATCACACCTCACTTCATCCCTACTCTCGTTTTGAAAAATGTTCAGGAATACTCAAAAATCTGTTTTAGGGCCATACCGCCAAACCCCGTGCCGGCCACTGCCTTCAGCACATATTAGTCCAGTCAATCTACTCATTTTATGGCCAAACTTACCACTAATTACAACAGAAATGAAACCTTTTCTATGTTGTTCAGTAATGTCTTCTTGATAATATATCAAAAGTAGAGAAAAATAAAGTGTGTGGAACATGTTCAAAATGGCTACCAAAAACGAAAGGGTGGGAAAAATTATGAATATTTTGTATTAAATAAAAATAAAGAAAATATTCTTAGATATTTTTGAGGGATCCACTCTTCAAATTTTGTCATATTTTATGTCAAAAATTAATTTTTGGGACTATATTGGCGAGATTCAGGTTAAATAAGATGGTGGAAAAACAAAATGACCGCCAAACTGAATTAACTATTTCCAAAAATTGTGTAAAAACATTGCAAATTTTCACAATCCCCAATCATAATGTTGTAAAGTAATGTTTCATAATTAACACTAAAATTGAAAATCGTTGGCACAAAAGTACTTGCCAGCCAGTATGGCGGAAAAGCACCGAAGAAGGCAAAACAATACAGTAAAAAGCCCCTTCAAAATAACGAAATAATTAATAAAATGCAAAAATCTCAGAAAATAGTCATTAAAAATATATTTCGATTGAAAACCCTAAATATCTTTATAGCAGACTGTACATTAAATTCAAAGCATGATTTCTGATATTTTATACAGGACCCAAAACTTTCCAAGATACCAAAATAGTTTTGGAATTTTGTCATAAATTATGACAAAATTTGAAGAGTTGATGGCTCAAAAATATTTTTTAGGAAAATTTTCTTTATTATTATTTAGTACAAAATATTCATTTTTGCCGCCATTTTGTTATTGGCAGCCATTTTGAATGAATGAGACAATATTTTTACTGTTATCACTTGATTTCATGTTCAGGGGACCCTAATGTTTCCAAAAAGTATTGGGTCGGAGAGTTGTGTGAGGTGCCTCTGGCTCATGGCCTATATATTCTCACTAATTACTAGGATAAACCATGATACTGGATCTCCCCAAGTAGTAGAAGGGGGATGCAGATAGGGGAAGGGGAATGCAGATAGGGGAAGGGGAAGTTGGGGGAGAGAGACCTGACATGCATGAGAACAGTACCACGGGGAGGGTATTAAGGTTGGGGATATTTCCTGTATTGGGAACTGTTTGACAGTTAAGGTATCCCAGATGGTACAGCCTATCGATTTACAACATTCAGAGGAAATAAAGAGGAAACTGAGCGGACATTTAGAGAGACAGCGGTGGAGAGAAATGGGTCACGATGTTCCCCCGCCCCATCAGCAGGTGTGGGGTGATCCCTGCCCCTTCCCACGTCTCCTGTGTCTATGTAGATATTCTTTGATTTGTTATTAACTATTGATACATTCTTGCAAAAAAGTTGCTTTCTAGCCTAAGCTTATTTGCTCCTTGACTTAGTGTGTTAGGTTGATATACTGATGATTTTTGCTCATTTTGCCCAAAAAATATGTTCCACTCCAAATATTTTTCTCTAATTTTAGTATGTTATTAAGGTATATCAGAGCAGCAACATCAACCAGGTAGCGTTTCTGTGCGGCAATTAGTGGTGGGTGTTTTGCTAGTTTGACTAGACTATACAACCGATGCAATTATATTGGAACCGTTTGGGATCTATACTGCTCAGACTAGTGTATTGGCCCTGTGACACATTAACGAATTGCGCCTACGAACGCTTCACGAACGCCATATTTGACGATTCGGTGATTTTCGTGAGAATTCGTTTTGTAATCGTTTGAGGTCCGTGAAATTCGTTATTCATACGGTTGTGATCGTAAATACACGGCAAGTTCGTTGAAATGTTTTGAGCATACACAAAACTTTCGACGGGCTCAATGGACGAAGCGCGAACGGTTGCTGTCCGGTGGTTGTGCGTATTGAACGTAATTCGCCCGCTACTCGTACGTTTTTCAGTCGTTGGTGTACGGTAAGCATCTGTTGAGTCCGTCCTTACGGGACTTGTTTTTAAACTCTTTGTTTTGAGCGTTCCATAGTTCAGGGTTGGCCTTCACCCACTCAAGGATGGCTGCCTCCGTCTCCTCATCTGCCAGCTGGGCACTTTCCTTCGTCTTTCTCTCCCAGATGTTTTTCCTTCGTCTTTCTCTCCCAGATGTTTCTGCTGCCACCTCCACCTCTTCCTTGTCAGACTCCAGCTCAACTGACTCAGAGCTTTGTGGTGCCTCCTCTGATTCAAGATCAACTAAGGATTTTGTGGTGTTTCCTCTGTGTTCTTCTCCTTAGTGGGAACATCATCATGTTCAGATGAGGACTCTTGCGGGACTGGAGGCTTGGTTGTCTTTCGACCTCTGTCACGCTGGCCCATGGCTGTCCGTTTGGAGGCTCCTTTCTTGGGCATGCAGGAGATGCAGTGAGTTGTGATGCGACCTGCGATCCAATAGGCAAGAGAATGCGAACTGATATCCGTTGCAGCATGCCTTGACCTTTTACGCTCTCTGCAAAGTTTGACCTGCGTTGACTGTTCGTTTTGTGCGTTATTTATAGGTTACGTATTCATTTGGTACGGTACACATCCGGTCCTCATTCGGCCTTGTTCGGTGGCGCTCGGCAAACTGAACTTTTCTAGTCCAATGCACAAGTCGTTCGTTCGTCGTTCGTTCCCTTAGTTTCATGTTTGTTAGTAGTTCGTTCATCGAGTAGATTTCTTTGCCGAATCCCGGCTTTCGCCAAAGAGTAGCAAAATTTTCCATTTCGTTGATGTTAGTTTAGCATATTCATTAATGTGTGATAGGGCCTTATCTTTGTCACGTCGATCCTTTGTTCTGTGTCACTCGAATGTAGCGAAACGTTTTGCCCATTAGATAACATCATTTGGACAGCTGCACTGGAATGCAAGGCATTAACACTCGCGAATCTTTAACCAGGGAGTTGTTATTTGGAGTGCTATTGTTCCAAATAACAACTTACTGCTAAAACTGAAGGGGAAAAGAAATTCGATGGATATACGCTGTGAAGGTTCGAACCCCTGCTTTATAAACTCCAGAATGAGAGCCTAGCGCCCTATCTAAATGCGCCACGGAAATAGCTATATGACGTCATGATTTCATTACTATGAAACAGTGCTGTGGCCGAGTGGCATGATTTCATTACTATGAAACAGTGCTGTGGCCGAGTGGATAAAGGCGGTGGTCTTTGATGCGATGAAGCTTGGCAACCGGGAGGTTCGGGGTTCGATCCCCGGCCGGGTCAAAGGAAGGTGGGTTTTTCATCCAAGAGCAGTCTACGGTTTTCTCATCTGAACTGGCCTTACAAATTCAGAAGAGACCAAATTTGATCTAAATTGTTGAGTTGGTTAGCCACCCGACATGAAATTGTAATTCATAAGCCACATAGGCTTCTCCCACATTTGTGGTCGCTTAGTGTCGTAAAACAACTGCCCTTCAAGGCCTAATATATAAACTCTGTAAAGCATCGTGCGTGAATAAATGCTAACAAATGTGATGGAGCCATGTATTTAGCAGTCTAGTGAATGGTTGTCTTTTATTGTCTTTAACGATGGGAAGTGCTCACTCGCAGCTAGCACTTTCATGCTTTAACTGGGGCTCGTTCAACAGTTTAGCAATCACCCCTTGGTGGCCATGACTTACGACACAGTGAAGACTGTGGAGGCTTCGGCAGCATAATGGATGGCATGGATGTAGGCTAAAGCTGTATTTAGGCTTTTCTCAATCTGAAAAATATTCCTATGTGTTAGCACAAAAAGCAGGCTACGCGAACCTGCTCTGTGTCTTGCCGTATCATAATCATGGTACGGTATAAGCAGTCAGTTGAGCTCTCGCACTCACGTCGTCCAGACCACTTTATAATGCATCATTGATGCCAGCGTGTTTTTTAAATTCCCAAGATCATTTGCCTAAAAGTCCCAAGATTTCCCAAGGTAACTAAAACGTTCCCATCTGCGTGCTTGTAAACAGCATGATGTAGCAATCAAAGAGATGAAATTTCATTCAAGCTTAAAGAGTGCCATTTACCTCCGTCAGTGAATGACAAGTACCTGTTAGCTCATGATGTAATCACTGAAAAGCTTCTACAAGGACAAAATGTTTTGAATTGGCTATTCCCAACCCTAAGATATTCTGTCTAAATTCTACGGGTAAATTCTCCACATTTCCAAGTATCAAGTCCAATTCCCAAGTTTATCAAGTCAATCCGTAGATTACCAATATCTCAGGAAATTTCCTAAGCGCCGCCATCAATGATATGAATACACAATTAGCTGGTAGGGATACATAAACTACGCCTTTGGAAACCCTAGGTTTGTACAAAATACTCTAAATCAAAACCGTATTTTGCGATTACTGTGATTTCATTTTAAGGATTACCTGATTTTTGTATTCACTGGATCCTTTGAAACTAGTTGCTTGATATCATTGCTTAGTTTTCAGTCTTAATTAGTACTTGATGGAAGAGAGTAAGCAAGTTGTTTGTACTAGTCTGCAAAACGGTAAAGAGGTGATGAAGCTTCGAATTAGATTTAGCACCTTGACAGTCAAGTGGAAGAGAGGAAAGTATAATTTTTTTCTTGAAATTGTATTAATTATCATTTTTTGTCACTTAACTTGCATAAAATTATGGTTTATAAGAATTACAATATTGTACAAGAAGTACAGGATAACAAGACTAGAGAAATATTTAACTAAATGACTGTTGCAAGTCGAAAACACCGTAGATATACTTCGCTATTCGTTCGTAGTAAAGGTTACACTGGCAAATCTTACACTGTAAGAGGGGAATTTTTCTTGAATCGAGACCTATAACTTATAAGGTTTTATCTGATATGCAAACAGACATGCTTCAGTGTAAGTTGTACTACGTTCATGCGCACAGCATCTCGTCATGCCCTGCATAGGGTATCTACCAGACTTAAGAGGGAAGGTTAATTCCACAGGGAGGCCTCTCGTTGGGGAGAAAAGGAAAATTCAGCAGAGAGGATAGAGTTCGCAAATGTAACGTTGATGGTTTACATCATGAGAACTACATGCACAGATGAAGTGTCATATGTTCAATTCATAGAAGGACAGTGTGCTGTCTCCTATTTCGCCTACCATATTCTAATTATTTTTTAACATGGCACCTTACTTAGATCATAAAAAATAAGCATTTAGCATGTGACCAGTGTCCGACAACCCTGTAAATCGCATACAAAAGACGATTACAAGCAAATAGGTATGAATTTGTTACAATTCAAAAGAAAAAAAGTAAAAGAAATAAGTTCCCTGAAAGGGGGTTGAAAACGCAAAAAAAGTATATAGGCCCGATGTTGGTACAGAAATTGAAAATCTATTTATGAATTAATATCAACATCCAATATAAATCTACTGCACTGAAAAATACGTAATATTAATATCTATACCTCGTACCATCCTTTATATAAAAAGATGTGAAGTACTTAAATAATATCTAATTAAAAGCTTCATTCCTAGGTAGTACTAACATGGTGTAACAGTGTAGAATGATGTATTATCCAGTGAGATTTATTGTAGAGTCTGGAGCCATTTCATGCATCTTAAATTATACTCATGAAGGAGATAGGTAGAACTTATAATATGTTGTAACTCTCAGTGAAACGGGCCCTGGTTCAGCCTTTCAGTGCAGAAGAATTATATTGGATGTTGATATTAATTCAAAAACAAGGGATACATTTATGTCAAAAACCTGCACTACTTCTTTATGTTGAAGTTTTTGTCTACTGCTTACGTCTTACAGACAAGAAACAATCTGAAGGGAAAGTTAACGGTCAGGTTAAGATAACCTGATAACTTTGTGTCACTCCCTGCCATTATGTCCATAGACACACTGATAGTGGTGAAGAAACACACACTGTGGGTATGCTTTACACTTGCCTGAGCCGGATTATGTCCTTCATCTTCACATCTTTGTAGAGACATGACTGACATTTCTTGCTACTATCCTCTACTATTTCTGAGCACTTAGTTGAATGATTCCGTCCTAGCCGAGGTATACTATAACAGGTCTGAAACTTTGAATAAGTTCTTGATTTCTTAGCATCAAAGATGCAGTAATAATAAACTATAACGGAATCTAAGTTATCAGCTAATGTGAACACGTCCAACCTGAAATCAGCAACAATGATCATCCATGTGGCAAAAACGTGTAGTGATTTCCGGAATCAAAAATATTGAAAACGTGCCCGCTATATTATTAACATCATTCACCAACAACAAGCTATAATACAACAAAGGAAAACGTTGCAGATCTGCTATTTGGGGTAAACTGATTACTTTAATAATCGTCGGAACCATTTTTGGTGTCAGTTAAGTGGGGCAGCAAAATATATTCCAAATACACTAATGATGGCAGATTTGAAGAAACAGCCAAATTTCCTTATAGATTACTGAAATGTTACGGTGTTTTGCCTATGTGAGATCTGAAAAACCACGACACCGGAAGAACACTGAGACTATATACAATGATGTGCATGCTAACGCGCGCAAGCATGCACATCATAAGATCAGTGGCTATATAACTGGAGGACGCACGTCAATGCGGAATACACCACGAAACTGAAGCCGACTTGGGGATCACGTGATGTAGGTTAGCTTACTCAAGTCGATTCCACTGTCCTAGAAAAGCGTATCGAGGAGTGAAAGTAATTTAACGCAGAATCATTGACGTACACTCTGAAGCAATCCAATGTTACTATACTCATTACATCTCTAGTGTTTTGTTATAACTGACTGACCAGGGAATCTTTACACTGTGATTGTGTGATAAAAAGATTGTTTTTTTTTCTTTTTCTTTTTTTTTAGTTTTCTTGATTAGGAGTGGTCCTGTCTTTTCGAAATACGGCATTTGTGATTGCATTTCGAATGGTGTGTTGAGAAACGGTGCATTGCTTAACATTCGTGGTAGCACCGTCACCGATCAGTACACAGAGCCGTAGGCGGGCTTGTTACTGACTTTCCATACATGTGCACAGATGTTCTGTTCAACGCGTCTAACGCGTTCTTTGACACGAAAACAAAAAGGCGCATGAAGCTAAGCTAACACGCGCGCACATCCATGCGTGCATTTTGGCCAGTGATGTACCTCGAAGCCCCCTGCAGGGTAAGCGTTTGGTGCTCTGTATTGACCTAATGCATTGACGTCACGCGAACGTCATGTTGGAGGAAAACAATGAAGCACACGTGCACGATCGGTTTAGATTTTGCTCGCACGTGTAGTAGACTTACACGCTTACACGACTAGTTGACAAATCAGCTATCTGCATTGTTGGTGTTACTTGCAATGATACGCACTTTTCCTCCAAACGAGGGCGTTTTTTCTGCTTTGTGACATCATGTGCATAAGGTCCATAGACCTTATGCATTGACGTCACACTGACGTCAATTTGGAGGAAAACAATGAAGCACACGTGCACGAACGGCGTGGATTCGCACGCACGTGCAGTAGAATTACGCGCGTATATGATTGGTTGACAAATCAGCTGTCTGCATTTGTTGGTGTAACTTGCAACGATACGCACTTTTCCTCCAGAGCGAACACCTTCTGCTCTGTGACATCATATGCATAAGGTCTATATGTTATACGGCTGTTGTGATGTGGGCCTTTTCATGAAGTTGCTGAGGCAATTTTACCTCGGTGCAAGGGCGTGCATACTAACGCGTGATAGCGCGCAAATTAGCGTCCAAAAGACCAATGAGACGCTAAGGCCCGCTATGGCGGGTTAGGAGGGTGACGGAGGCACAATAATTTAGGAAAATTTGTACGCATTCATATGGGAGCATTTGATAGCTTTGAAACATGCATATGCATGTTGTATATTAAGAGCCTAACTCTGATTGGCTAAAACCCTAACCCTAATCCTAACCCTGATTGGTCCTAACCATACGTGCCTCCGTCGTAGTGTTAGCATGTACATCATGGCCTCAGCGTTTTCACTTTTAGGCACGCGATTCTACGGCGGTGTAAGCTAACATACTTCACGTGACCCTCCATAATGGTCTCACAACATTATTGTGGAATGATCCTTCAGTGCGGAAGACAGTGATCTCAATGTACATGTAGATCAATGGGAACGAATGCATGACGTTTTAAGTGGCCATTTCTGGATCCTGGATGGATCTTCTCTGACATGACGTAGCACTTAGGCTACAATGCGTACGGTGTGAGTAGCTCTATTCAGTATAAGCGATTTTACACACAAATGGCAGTGATTTCCAAATCGTTCAAAGTCGGGTACATACTCGCAGCCGAATATTGTACGCTTCACCAGATTAAATGGCCTATCTGCACCAACTAAAGGGCTGTATGGGCACCGTACAAACAGAACGTAGAGCTAAAGCTAACTCGTCAACTTCACCGAGGAACTCTTGTTTACTAACCAGACTGGTCAGAAATCATTTTGGGTTAAAGAGGGGAAATCATTGGCTAGTTGATACTGCAGTAAAGTAAGTAGCATAACCATTTGTCGGTCCATACCCGTAAGGCAAACCGGTAGGCTTGTAGAAGAGTGATGATCCTGTGGGATGGGAGGGATGCATTCTCCTAACCAAACTAGGTGGGATGAATATCATACAGGTGTACACTTCCAGGTGTAGCCGAACGTGGTTTTATAATAAACCCGAAAGGTGGAAGGCTTGGTGTTTACTTACGAAAAGGGGATGCTTTGTTGCACTGAGGTCAATCCCTCAAATTTCTCTTTCATGAGCTATCATTCTTTACTATGTTGTTACAATTTGACCTCTTCTGACCTCACATGACCTTTGAAAGAGAAAGTGTCTTAGAAGGCCGAGCCGTCTGTGTGGGAAACCGATCACATTCCACTACACCATCCCACAAACTCAGTATACCAATGGTGTTTCTAATCGTAATATAGTATCCCTAACACGTATGTTGTTCTCTACAATTTTATCTTTGGAATGGTACCAAAATTCAGTCCCAACTTCTCGTTGCTCACGAAACGCTGAACACAATTTGAAGGTTCTGCCCACTGCCTATTCAGTTAACGATCTCTGATGACCTCAGATGACATTCGACATCCAACAAAACCCACAGGGTTCTCTATCTCTTAAAATGACAGATCTTTACACCAAGTATGAGTAGTATCCACCATCCCTGTCTTTTAATATCATGTTTTTGAAGCTTTTCGGTGTCTACATCTGATGACATCAAATGACCTCTAACCGGCACTGATGGCAATATGATTCTTCCTTCTAATAAGATAAATTTATACACCAAGAATGAAAAGTGTTAACCATTACTATCTTGAGATATCGTGTTTACAAGCAATTTTAAGGTTGCCGCAGTTTCACCTCCGGTGACCATAGATAACATTTGACCCCTACCAAAACATTAGGGTTCATCTTCCGACTATAACGCATTAACATACAAATTACATATCCATGCTTCATGCCCAGAGATATCGTGTTTACGATGTTTTCGGCTAATGACCCCTGGTGACCCACATGACCTGCGACCTCAAAAAAAAAAAAACAATACGGTTCTTTCTCTTAAAACGTTTTTTTTTTTCTGTATAAAAAGTATGAGAAGTATCCATCATTGCTATCTTGAGATATCGTGTTAGCAAGCCAAGTGTCAGAAACGCACATACAAACACACACATACAGAACTCTCCAGCGTGGTTGCATAGATTCCCTTCGCCTTCGGCAAGGCAGCAAAAAGTTGAAAAGGAAATGGGACGAGACAATTAGGGAGGTAATTTTAATATAGTGGATACCTTAAGCATTAAGCGATGTAACTAACATACAACAAAACACCTAGGAAATGTCTTCAGAAAAGCTTCGCCCACACTCATCGTTCGGTTGTCCAATTATTACTTCGTCTGGGACAGCGTGAATGGAACTGACGTTCTCAAAGCTCAGCTTAACCCCTATCATCATTCATTCAACCCAAACACAAGTTACCCTGCATTGTCAAATCAACCGAGAATTAGTGTTAGGTCATTATAAACACAGAAGCTGATCACATTGTTGTTTAAGACTTTTCGATTCCTTGCCGCAGGCGAAATAGAATATATGCAATCACGCATGTGTGTATGTGTGTTTGTGTCGCTTGGCTTGTAAACACGGTATCTGAAGCTAAAAATGATGGATACTTCTCTTACCTAGCTGCCTAGTATGTGGAACTATTATGTTAAGAAGAAATCTATTGTTTTTTGGTGGAGATCAAAAATCATGTGAGGTCGCCAGAGGTCACAAGCCGAAAACGTTGTAAACATGATATTTCTAAGTTCAAAGCCCGGATACATTTCATACTTGGCATGTGAATGTGTTATAGTCAGAAAAGGAACCCTATTTGTTTGGTAGAGGTCAAAGGTAGTCTGAGGTCACCGGAGGAAAATATGGAATTCTTAAAAAGTGCTTGTTAACAAGATATCTCAAGATAGCAACAATGGACACTTTTCATACTTGGTATATAAATTTATCACATTAAGAGGAAGGACCCTATTGTTTTATGGAGTTCAAAGGTCATTTGAGGTTATTAGAGGTCAAAACCGAAAACCGAGAGAGAGAGATCTATGGGTTTGGCGGGAGTTGAAGGTCATCTGAGGTCATCAGAGGTTTGTTTGTTTGTTTGTTTGTTTATTATCATTCTCCTTGACACATCCGAGGAGATTAAAAGGCCTCAAATGTATAAGGATCATACATAGACTATGAAAGATCTTAGTGAGTATACAAACATAGAAATAAACTAAGATGAGGAGAGAAGAAAGAGGGAGAAAAAAGGGAAACAGAAAGGAAAAGAATATTACTTGAAAATGGCAACAACCAGCCCGTTTGACATTTAAAAAACACGCCTTGAGTATTATTTAAAAATGACTTTAGATTTTAGCACTAAAATAGCTTAAATTTAGTAAAATTTTTTTATTATCTGTATGAAGCAATTGTTCCATTTTAAGGATGTTATGGTTTATATAGTAATATGGCCTTAAAAACTAAAGCGAGGGTCACACTAGAGCGATTCGGATAGGATTAAGGTCCGATTTTTGTGAATTTTAGTTAAAATCTTCTCCATCTTTAGTCAGAAAGAGCTAAAAATTTGTAAACCTTTGTAAATATACGATTTGTATCAGAGGACTAAAAAAGAGGCCAAAGACCAATCCCATTCCCAACCAATCCAAGAATAAAAAACTATTGATTCGATTTAGAAAAATTCGGAATTCTGATTGAAAATCGCTGTAGTGTGACCCGCCCTTTAGTTCTTTCTCTGGAAAACGAGGGGCATTCAAACAAGTAATAGTATTCATCTCCTAATTCATTTTTGATTCATTGCCGAAGGCGAAAGGAATCTATGCGATGGTGATGTCGTGTGTGTATGTGTGTGTATGTATGTGTGTGTATGTATGTTGTGACACTTAGCTTGTAATCGCGATATCTTAAGATAGGAATGACCGACACTTTTCATATTTGGTATGTAGATTTTTCATGTCAAGAGGAAGAACCCTATTGTTTTTGGCAGAGGTCAAAGGTTAATCGAGGTCACCAGAGGTGAAAGTCCGAAAACCTTGTAATCGCGATATCTCGAGGTACGAATGACCGACACTTTTCACTATTTGGTATGTAGATTTTTCATGTTGAGAGGAAGAACCCCATTGTTTTTGGCAGAGGTCAAAGGTCATTAGGGGTCACCAGAGGTCAAAGTCCAAAAACCTTGTAATCACTATATCTCGAGATAAGAATGACCGACACTTTTCATAGTTGGTATGTAGATTTCATGTTGAGAGGAAGAACCCTATTGTTTTTGGCAGAGGTCAAAGGTCATTCGAGGTCACGAGTGGTCAAAGTCCAAAAACCTTGTAATCGCGATATCTTGAGATAGGAATGACAGATACTTTTTCATATTTGATATGCAGATTTGTCACGTTGAGAGGAAGAACCCCATTGTTTTTGGTGGAGGTCAAAGGTCATTCGAGGTCACCAGAGGTCAAAGTCCAAAAACCTTGTAATCGATATATCTTGAGGAGTTGGCATCTTGGGGGCGAGTTGGCATCATGGGGGCGAGTTGGCATCATGGGGGAGAGTTGGCATCATGGGGGCGAGTTAGCATCATGGGGGCGAGCTGGCATCATGGGGGCAAGTTGGCATGGTGCTGAGTTGTCATAGGGGCGAGTTGGCATGGAGGCAAGTTGGCATAGGGGCGAGTTGGT
>WURT03054306.1:0-14125 GCA_009936505.3 Holothuria glaberrima
ATATACGCAACACAACAGTAACAAGATGACCTTCAAAGAGCTGTACACTAGCCGCTATATAGCATGCTCTGAAAAAACCAAAAAACATTCCTTTTGCCTCGACAAATCTGCAAAGAATTGGCGATTTAACATTCTGCAAGACTTCCTTGAGACGACCATATCACGTTTCTTATGTTCTGAACAAATTTTCAATAGGGACCAAGTAAAAAATTGTATAGCTTCCCCATCCTGCACATTCTCTATGGTTGATTTGTAGGCAGTAGTAACAGCAGGCCATCTCACCACTTCCGAGCGCTAATAATCGAAGGAATCGCCGTAGATAGGTAGCTGAATATTCATAACACTTCTATTGACAAATCAGCTACAAAAAAGTAAGAAATTTGCATAGGGACCGAGGCTTTTTTCCAATTTTAAATGATTATTCATCAGCACAGATTCTTTCTCATGAATAATCCATAACTATTGGACTGTACTATTTTTAAGGTGTTGATTCTCCTTGATGTTTACCTGCATTCCACATGGGAAATACAGTTTTCCCTGCTGCTTATACTCAAATCTAATGAGTAAAGTCGTATTTTATGGCTGCAGATCAGAAAATAATTAAATTACACTTTTAATGTAATAAGCGATTGCGAGACATACATCATAATGCTGTACGTTTCTCACATACCCGACTGTACAAACAGTGGTATCGCCCACTGCTTCATATATACAGTACACAGTGTCGGACAATTTCGGTATAGTATAAACATCGGTTACTAAAACACTCATTTTCTCATCATGCTTACTTCGATTTCAAACGGTGTGTTCAGATCCCATTTTTCTTCCCTTACAACACGTCATATCGCTTCTTTTTCCCCTTTCGATAGTGAAGTACCGTAGTAACCAGGTTGTTTTTTAAACTGTTTTCGCAGCGAGTACCTTTGGCGCAGAATAGCCATTTTGAAGTGTGACCTAGAATACACTGTGTTTACACATATGACTATTCAGATAGTTGCTGTTGGTGATTGAGTGTGAGCGAGCCACTTGCCGTGAGGTCGATTTGTAATGTCTTCTCCTAAGTCAATGACATAACCAAGAAGGTTCCATGTGACCTGTGAAACCCCCGCCTCCCCCCCCCCCGGCACTTGTTTTTTTCAATGCCCTAAAGTTTAAACACCCTTTATATGTTAGAATGCTCATGTTAATCATTTTGACTTAAATTCACCAAATTTCAACTCCCCATATGGATATCCTGCCTATGCCCCTTACAGGTTTATAAATGTATAAACTACCCAACTGGCTTATAGTTCAGTAATTATTTTTCCACCCTTGCCCTGGGGCTATAAGTTCCCTACAAATCTTGTCTGGGTCAAAAAAACCCATTCAATGCAAATCCTTTCTTCATTCAAAATAATTCAAGGTTCACCATTGTAAGTAACTTGATCACCTTTGCTTTTCTTACTAAATTTGTTCTTGCAATGATGCTCTACTGGTGTTTGTTACATAATGCATGCAAATTCAAGAACAGTAAAAGTACAAACAGCACCCGATGAAGTAAAAGAAGTTTTTATCCTGGCTTACAGATACACTATTAATACGTTGCCAATACCACAGCTATTTTTACCTTTTGTTGAAAATTCTCTTTGAAAAACTTAATGCTCCGCCGAAAGACAGACGATCAAAGCACTAGATATGATCACAAAAGTAAATCATTGATCTTTCAAATGCACTCATACAAAGTACTTCAGCTAAGGTTAATTGCTTTAGCTTGAGGCAAATGCATGCGATAACTTGAAATATTAATACGTTAATATAAGTTAATGTAACATGGGAAAGAGGAGGTTCTCCAGGTATTTACAACACTAGTTTATGAGACTCCATTAAAACCATCTCAAAGACCACGAGGTATGAACAATTTTGATGAAACTGTTTTATTAGTGGTATTGAAGGTTGCATCATTCCTTGATTATTCGCTGCAGACTTCAGGTTTCTTTATGCCTCCTTAATCGATCAACTAACAAATGACAATGAACAGCACTGACAATGATTATCTCATGCCATACTAGGTGCATTCACTGCTTACTTCTTCGGCAGAGAAAAAGTAACATTTATACAGGAATTACTTAATTTCATCCATTTTGAACAAACTTCTCTTTTGTATTTCTGTCATTTACTTACGAAACAACTTTCTTCACTACTGTCATTTAGCAAATGTAATTTTGTACATGCTGTATGTGCAACTCAGAACTGGCTGTAATTTGCCAGTAGCAAAACCCATTTCTCATCTCATAACTACAGAAATATATATTTTTACCTGAATAACTATGCATTTACATGAATGTTATTTTTGTGTAAATTTTGTAATATTTTGTGCACAATGGACTGAGGAGAGAGACAAACAATTTGGGTGCAGGGTCAGAACGACGCCTTTTGACTATAAATGAACAGCGTACAATAATTTCAAGTTACACAAATAATAGGAAAGGAGAAGGGATTGACACTAGTCAAATTTCTGTACAGGGAGTGTTCTACTTCACTAACAGAAGGAAATGAAAGTTTGTTTTGCATCCTTGCTTAGATTCTAAAGACATTTCCTTTCAATTTCTTCGTGTGGTTCTACAGACATTAGAAAAAACAGATATTATCACTTATTTTAACCTAAATAAACTTGACACAAGCAGGAGTGGTGTTGTTTCTTCACACTGGTAAGAAATGCTTTTTCTATGTTTTTCAATCTATTGTTTGAACGTTGAAACTGATAATGGATATGACTTTTCTAAGAAGAATAATAAACTTGTCAAAGTTCCTGTGCCGCTTATACACTCACGTTACAAAAATTTGAGTTTATGAGGGAGAAAATTGCTTGTTAACCATAACAAAGACAAAAACATTGATTCATTTGGTATGATGCCTCACATGCTCGCTTCAAGTTCAATCTGGGTCGAAAATATGATAACGTCATTAGCCAGTATCTCATGAACAACAAACAGTTAAGAATGTAATTTTACCGTATTGCTTAGATCAAGTGCCCCTCTATTAAAGATATCAAAACTAAATTCCACACTTGAAGACAATCACTCGTCACCCAAAAGTATATTTTTAGTGTGGGGTATTGAAATTCTCAGTTGGTGAATGCTCTTCGATTGACACCAAAGTTTGAAAATTCAAAAGATGCAGAATAGCTCACATTCCACACACTGCAGGGAGAGTGTGTTTGGATTACACATTATAGCCTTGTATGCTCACAAGGACATGGCCTTAAGTAATAGAATAGGCGTGTGCCTGCACAAGGAGGAGCTTTACACAGTTATGGGAGGAGCTACAAGTTACTTAGGTTGGAGAATTGGAACTGTCTGGGATGATGAGAATTGCCCTTTAACCCTTCCTTGAACATTCACACTCTAAAAGCACTTCCTTACGCAATTGCATCACAATGTAAATCCAATTAATTTTTCCAGTGAATAAGTGAATTTAGATACAATCCATGCACAAAATCACAGAACAGATGTGAAATCAGGAAAACCATTTTTAAATGGATTTATAGTCTTCCAACAAATATATCCACCCCTCCCCTCCATTCCTGTAAACCGTTTTTATTTTATTTTCCACCTTTTGGAGGCAGACATAAGAATTGACTCCTCATATAAATTTCTTTCAATAATTTAGACTTAAACTGATCAGAAACATTTCCCGTTCGTGCAAATTCTCGGTCATATTCTGAGTGACACACTGTCCCACACAAAAACACAATCTAAACGACAATCATAAAGTATTGTCTATCTTCAAACCCTGGTTTCATTTTCCCAACAAATGAGAGCAATGCCCCCAAAAGACAAATAGCAAACAGATATCACCAATGTTTAATGCAGGCTATGCAAACAACGAGAGAAAATACAGGCTATGAGCAGAAGGAAACGCAAATCAACTGAGGCATTAAATAATTTGATGTCCAAAGGAAACAAGATTCCTTTCTCTTAGTTTTTTGTAACTTTACTTCCCGTTGCTCTCTGGGAAATTTGATATGGGTATTCTCCTAAGTTCTACTTTGAAATATGTTTATTTTATGGTCATAATGATTTCCTGTTTAAAGTTTTGTGCCATTGCTTATGAAAACCAGCCATGCACTTGAGAGAAGCTCCAACTACTTAAATGTGCTCACATCTTCAAGACTTTATTTAATCCCATTCATGGAAAATTAATTCTGTTGCTACTTAGTGTCAGACCCACTTCAGACAATACAAATTTAATTCTTTACAAGCTGTAGAAGTGACAACACTAAAGGGCTTTCAGTTTATTTAATGAGTGAAAACTTTTGATTTAACAAATTATTTTTAGTAGGGAGCCTCCTTTTTCAAACAGGAAAATACTAAGTATCTAGGTCAGATAGACCTTATCACTTTCACATCTACAGACATTGTAAGTGATATCACACACGACTTCATATCACCCATATCACATCAAAGTTTCCGTAATATTTTCAACTTTAAATGTAGTCTGCGAAACCCATGGTAGGTTATTAGATTTTACAATGGTAGATTCAAAGTGTTGGTAAATTCCAAACATTCTTGGCAAAGGGTCAAAAGTACGGGTGTGGAACCTCTGGCCCGCAAGCCATATATGGCCAGCGAGACAAATTGAATGGCCTGTGAACTGTGAAAGTCCAAAATGCATGATTAATGAAATACATGCAATCCACTATTTTCCATGTGGTATGCAGACTTACTTCTCCTATGTAGCTTTGCTACAAGTATAGGAGCCAAAAACACCACACACAAAGTATATTGCAGCATGCTGAATGGCATGTGAAAACTTTGTTTGGCCTGCCAGTAATTTATTAACATGAAAAATGGCCCTTCATAGGAAAAAGTTTCCCCTCCCCTGGTCTAAAGAAAGCAAAGGTGGTGTTCCTCTCTCTCTCTTTTTCCCATTGTTTAAGTTTCCCTTACTGCAAATTGGTGTAAAAGTTTGTGCAAGCTGAACAATTTAATGTTATTGTACAAGGTTTAAAACGATGAAAAATAGTGCCAGGTCAATTTTGCTAAGTTAACACAAGTGCCAGATGTTATGCACAAGGTGGGGGCTGTCATCGCCAGCTCCCACCCAGCATGGGTGCATCCGTGCATGGCATGAGTAAACAGCTGGACTGCAGCGACTAAGGGGCAAAGGAAGAAATTTTGTTCATATGATTTTGAAACAGACTGAAATCCACCATTAAACAGATATTGGTCCATTTTATATACTGTGAATGTAAGTAATATGTAAGTTTTATGACATATACATAAACCGCCATGCCAAAGAAATGGTTAGTTTCATGTTTAATAACACGCAGTGAAGCACTGATAACTTGAAGGGGAAAGTGAAAAAACGACCTTGACATACATTTCTTTCTAAATGGTGTACTTTTGCTATAAAACAAATCTTCACTGTATCAACATTTCAAATGTGTGCATAATCATACTGTACATTCAAATGAAGTTAGGCCATTTTGCCATTTTCCCACGACCCTTAAAATCTTCACAATGGCAATTTTTCACCAAGAACAAGTAAACAGTGATCAGCCCTTAAGTTAGGTGTAGCTTAAGGACTTACAAAAAATGTCTGTTGTCACACTGTCATTAGTACAAAGACCTATGATGAGTCACGACAAGTATAGGCGTTTCATCCATTGGTATTTGTATCTACTGTGAATGGAGTCCTGTAGTGCTATACAAAGGTATGAGCATACCTAGTTGCTACTGTACTTAAGGAATGCTGTACATTTACAAATGGTTCACTTTGCACCATCCTATCTATTCTCTGGTCGGAACTTTGCACTGTTACCTAACCTAATCACAGAGGTTTGTATACCTACAGTGAACTACAGTTGAATAGAAGTCATGATGGTGAGACATGAATGTTTTGATAACAAAATTAGACCTGGTAAGGGGAAGGCCAAATGGCCTTCAGGTGGCAGGAATACATCAGGGGTAACAAAACCAACAACAAGGGGAATCAAGACTAAAGATTTCAAACTAAATGATACCACATAGGTAAATACAGAAGAGCAACGAGGCAATTACGACCTTCAGTGAAGGTACTTTTTGGGGGGGCAGCTAAGCCAAGAAAAGAGGCATGAAGGCCATGGCCTCTAGTTATTTCCAGCCCTGCTAAAATGAAAACTCCTTCTATTTCAGTGGAGTTGGGGGTAGAGATGAGGACATGGTTATTGGTGAATTCAGGCATTTTATGGGAAAACCCAAAGACAAGTTTTAAAGTTCAATTACGTAATCCACTTCACAGTTCATTGAGACTTACTTATTTAAAAACATGAGATGCAGATAATTAAATTCTAATCATGGCTCGCATTTAAGTAATACCCACGTATCTGCGATAAATTAATTTTTCTTGTGGTACTGTAAGTCGCATTATAAATGAAGTTAAATCAGTGGGTATTAAGTGAAAAACATATGGTTTGACAAAGTAATGTCCTTGAAATTGTATCCAAATAATCTAAATACTGATCCAAAAGAAATTAAAAGCAAAAAGAAAAGGTAGTGCTGTATGTAACTTGCCGTGTGAATTGTTTAATCTTGATGTGGGATGTAGGAGTCAAAGTCATTACATCATGAAGTTACGGGTGTGCAACTGACTGTGGATAAGTGACTTTAAAATTTGGTAGACAAAGAAGGGGTAGTGGGTAAGTAACAAAAAAAAGTTAAGTGTGAGGCTTGAGTCTAATTCATAAATAATCCACAAAATGCTTCTCAAAAGAAACATTCCACAGTCAGTCCAAAAAGTCTTTCAGGAATGTTACACTTACCTCTGTTTGTGTAAGACAGTGAATCCGAAGATTGGGCCAATGAGCTATATATGGCATCAGGTGGGGGTAATTGTTGGGGTTACAGTAAACATGAACTGTAGAATGACTGATAAGAAGGAGCACATCTGAAAAAGAACCAAGAACATACCCTTGTGATGTTTCCATGCAATCTGTATCAAAAGTATCTAAAATTTTACCAAAGCTCATTTTTGTATCCCTTACAAATTGAAACTTGTGACATTTTATCCAATGAAAAATCTTGAGAAAATTTCTTTGTCACAAATTTGCACAGGGTCAGTGTTTGCTTCATCTATCAAGTAGTATGCTAATAGTTCAATGGAGGGTTTTATTTTACATTCTTCATATATTCCTTCAATGTAAGTTTAGACTTTATCCTTTAAATTTTACTGATTGACCATGGTTTATTTCATAATACTTTTATAGTACTTGCCAATCAACTAAATAACTATATTCGTCAGATATTATTTCTTTCTTCCATTTACGATCATTTTGAATAAAGCTAAAATAATCACTTCAACAATGAAAACTTTTTCATCAGATAACCACTCTTCTTTTCAAAAATAAAGGAGTTTTGGATTCCTGGCAACCAATGAAGGATCTACAACAGACAGTAGCCAACAAGCATCTTTTTTCAGTTGTGAACAAGTATCCGGAGTGGTTGCACAGAACTGCCAACATTTTAAGTTTTCTGCAAGGGTTTGTCACTACAAACATTTCTTTTAAACATACCTTCATATGTTTCATCCTCATCTTCAATTCTGAAAAATAAAAAAAAAACCAGAATGCAAAAATTGCATTGTGGTTTCGATGAATAGCACTCAGATAATGCCAAGATGTCCCATTTCTTTCAATCATCAGTTGAATGCTATCTTAATGTACTGGAAAGTTACAATTTTGTGTTTATATGTGACCTTGGGAATTCTTGGGAACTTTTGCTTTTCCGCCACTGGTAATTTCAGCTGAGCTCTGACATCCAAAAACACTCATAGGGGTTTTCGGATGGATTAAATGCAACACCATGTGGAGTATCCAAGCTTCCTAACATGAGATATCCTGTAAACAAGGTATTACACATTTGACCCCAGTGACCCCAGATGTTCTATGACCTCAACCACAAACAATAGGGTACTTCCCCTCACTTTGAGGCATCCACATACTATGTACGAAATCTATCCAAGCTTTCTACCTTGAGATATCGTGTTAACAAGATTTTCACAGTTTAACCCCCAGTGACCCCAGATGACCACTGACCTCCACCAAAAACAATAGGATTCTTCTTCTTACCATAACGCATCCTTATACTGAGTATGAAATTTATCCAAGCTTCCTACCTTGACATATTGTGTAAACAAGATTTTCAGAGTTTGACATCCGGTGGCCCTACATGACCATTGACCTCACCAAACACAAAAGGGTTCTTCTTAATATAATGCATCCACATACCAAGTTTGAAATTTATCCAAGCTTCCTAACATGAGATATCCTGTAAACAAGATTTTCAGTTTGACCCTAGGTGACTCCAAATGACCTTTGACCTCCATCAAACACACAAGGGTTCTTACTATTATGCATCCACATACCAAGTATGAAATCTATCCAAGCTTCCTAACTTAAGATATCGTGTAAGCAAGATGTTCAGAATTTGACCCCTGGTGACCCCAGGTGACCGTTGACCTCAACCACAAACAATAAGGTTCTTCTTCTTACCATAACACATCTATATGCTGAGTATGAAATTAATCCAAGCTTTCTACCTTGAGATATCCTGTAAACAAGATTTTCAGAGTTTGACCCCCAGTGACCCCAGATGACCTTTGACCTCCACCAAAAACAATAGGGTTCTTCTTCTCACCATAATGCATCCACATACCAAGTATGAAATTTATCCAAGCTTCGTAAACAAGAAGTGTCACAAAGACACACATACATACATACACTCACGCACATACACACATACATACACACGCCAGCATGACTGCATAGGTTTCTCTTTTCATCGAAACCAAAAATCAATACTTACTGTCAAAATCTTACAGATCACTTTCTTCTGTACATACTGTCTTTTATGTACAAGGAAGATATTGCTATAACTCAATAAATTAAGTCAGAAAGTCATGGTTTTAAAATACATTCAGATTAATTTCTAAGCATCCTTAAAATCTTAAATTTGTTGTTGGTCATCCTACGTTGATTGACATGATATAAGGGGCAAATTCAAGCTATGCCTTGAACAAAATAAAGCCACTACAATAAGACAAGGATATAAATGTGCACATTACAGCAGAGTAGTACAAAGACACAATGTTCTCAAACTTAATAATTACAAGAAGATATAGAGTAAAAATCTTTGCAAAGGGTTCATCTACATCTACAGTGAGCATCTTCAACAGTGCAGCATTGTCCTTCCACTATGGAACTGGATGGTTAGAGGTCTCAAAGCAATTGTTGAAAATGGAGAGGCTTACAGCTAACCCTGACCCCTCCTAAAGTGGGCTCTGTTTGGTGAAAACGAACCACTCCAGGTGAGGAAATTGGCCCTTTACACATAGAACTTAAGGTAAATGACATTATCAGACTCAACAGACACAACACCGAAACAAAAGTTATTGGGAAGACTTTTTAGCCCTACACTGTAGAAACATGCACTCAAAAGTCAATGGTCCCCCCACTGTAACTTTGAGCCACTACAACTATACACCAACCCAGTATTTTCAAACAATGACCTCTGAATGACCGTTTCCATCTTGCTGCCGCCTTTTGAATGTTAAAACTCCATCCTGCTACATGACTTGTAATGCTTTCTACAAGCCTCTTTGCTATAAATATTTCTAGGGTTTCAAGCAAACTCCAAAAGAATGACCAATGATATATTCTATTGGAGGAGGCACTGTCCAGTAATGTTAATAAGAGATTCAGCAGGAGCAGCACGGATTCTTTACAAAAGATCTGAGAAAAGGACATGAAAGACTTTTTCAGCATTTTGAAAGGCATCTGAAAAACTGTACACCTTAGGTTGTTAATGGTGAGAGGAATCTGGGTACTAATAAACACAAACAACTTAGCATACTGTAAATATTTCTTCAGAAGTGAAATAGAAGTAAAGTAGGAGAGAAATAGATTTGGACTTTACCGAACTTTTGTATTAAAAATCTCTTCAACGCATTTTTCCTCATGACAAAAAATCACCACTTCAGAGAAGAGGTATACTTACTCCCCATTCCTTCCTTCTAGAAAGTCAAAAAGAAGATAATTTGCTAGTTCTCTGTGCCCTTCATCAAATCTGAAATTTAAAATAATGAAGAAAATGTACAAAGATGAATTACCTTGATGTAATATTTATTTCAATCTATGAAAGATACTTTACTGCACTGAAAAAAAATGTCGGGCCCATTTTATCTAAAAGGTTGTTTTGAACTCAAAATTCCCAAAAATATGCATTCATTATGGAAATAGATATTAACTTCACAAAACTTTCTGCCACCAGGGTAAAGACCATGTCATTTTACATAAGTGCTTCAATAATCAAATTTTCATGGTCTCTTCAAATGCTGTAGCTTCTCACGCAAAGAATGTTCCCCGCGTGTCTATTTTCTTAGACAAGTCCAGCTTCCCTGCCAATTTTTTTGACTGATTAAAGCCTAAAATGACTGATAAATATCACTAGCTTCAGACCCTTGCCAACAGCAACTAATTTAATAAAACTGCCATACACAGATGACAACCCATAGACTCAATTTTCCTCTTGAGCGTTATCGACAGCACAATGCTACTTTGCTGCTTATTTTATATGACATTTCATCAATGACTTTTAAAAGGGTGATATATATATAACCACTCTTTCATGAAGTCATGGGGTCTGATGTACTTTCTCACTTTTTTCAAATAATTGTATAATGCTTGCTGTGCAAATATCATATACATACATGTATAATAAATGTAGCTTCAAGGAAATCCAAGATAATATGAACTGTTGAAAACTGATTAGAACAGCTCTCACAGCCCTTAGATGGAGTGTCATTCAGACTTCATGTCAAAGCACACAAGATACTGTTTGATCAGTCTGTTTATACAAAAAAGCATAGATGTAATGGTAATGTTGCTCCATGTATGTAGCATTCATGTTACAAGCACACAGTTAACATAAGATAATAATCATAAACTTGCCAGTGCACAGGAATACACACTTGCCTATGCATAGTTGTATGTGTATTTAACAGGATCTAAGTATGTATTGATAATATGAATCCAACTGGAAATTGCTTCATCAAATCTTCTTGCCTTTGTCAATGAGACTCTTTCCTGTTCAAACTTTTGTTTTTTTTGTTGAAGTCTAATTTTGAAAAAATCCAAGGCATATGTTGATGGTTCTGGTTGATTCAAAGTTACACAAAATTCTCTTTTCCCCTTTAAGCAAACTCCAGTGACAACTTACAAGATATATCCCCATATAGGAATGGAGGATCGATATGAGCAGTGGAACAGTAAGTAGTACAGTACATTGGAATGGAGTCACACCCAGACCTGTAGAATTCATATTAAGGGTTGCTCCGAAAGCTTGGAGTTTTATAATGGGGAAGGAGTGCTTACAACAAGAGGGAGAAAAACCAACTGCAAGGAGATATTATCACAATCACACAAAAATGTTGAGCTACATATATGTTTACATAGAAACTGAAAAGAATCAAAGAACGACAAAATTCTGCAAGAGACTCAAAAAACAATCCTCATTACTGACAAATCCCGTAATTTCAACTTCAGGGGACACATAAGCATAATTTAACCAGTTCATGCAAAATGACAGAGAAATTTCTTTCCTAACTATCCTGTATATACTATTCTTGTGGGTTAAGAGGAAAAGGAAACAGTGATCTAGTGCAAGTAAATAAATCTCTTGCATGTGGTCTGAAAGGTGGAAAAGGGAGGGTGTCCTCTCACACTGTGTTGTCATCTTCTACTTGGTACTAATTACAGTCAGATAAGGGTTACACTTATTAACTAGAGGTACAGTAAGAAAGGGATATGTAGGTTCTCTCATTACATCTAGTCTGCAGCCATATTAATGTTTAGCAAGCCCTATTGTTTTGTTCTGGTAAAGGAGGTTGAAGCAAAGAAGATCTTAAAGAAATGAAAGCCATACACTGGTTCGACAAGAACATTTTTAATACTTTATGTCTCTACCAGCGCAAATCTTTGAGAGCAATTTGGATCATTACGCAGGTCTGTTTGTACAGTCACTTTCAGCTCGGTGAATGTGTTTTTTTTCTGGGCACGAGGGATTTTCCCAGGCTGGTAAAGTGCCAAACTATTTGAAAAGCCTACAATCTCAAACAGCAAGAACACTTTACTTCAAATCTGCACTACCTCAATGCCCCCTACCCCAGTCCCAAGCCCCCTCCTCCCAGTCACCACCCAGTGCACCTCCATATAATGTAAATATGACAGATGTAGTCTCACAATGCTTGAGCAATGCATCTGACAACTGAACTTGTCATTGAGAAAGATTTTATGGGCACTTATACACAGTAGATAAAAAAACGTGGCAAACCTGTGCAATATGCATACATTTGAGACACATTTTCGTGCTTGCAATTTCAAGCAATTATTTGGGTAGACAATGTTTGCACTTGCCACAAGTGTACACCTGTAGCAATCTACAGTATGGCAGGGTTTGCGTTATATGCCAAAACGGGCATTTTTTTACGACAACGGAAATTTTCCTTATGACCAAAAATATAATTCAGTCGTAAATATAAATTTCGACCTGCCCATCTTTACGACACAAAATTCAACTCACTAACACTCACATGCTGCATTATAGTATTGTTCACACTAAGCATTCCACTAGTTTACCGTAACGATCAAAAAGAACACCTCCAACATAATGGTCTATCCCAATGTCTTGCAACTTTTGACAAGTGACAACGAACGTTCTGGATTGCAGCACTGTCATACATACTGTATGCATACCGTATGGAAATACATAATGTGTTTAATCTAATATTGCTAACCTTAGGTATTACGTTAGCTACACCTGTTGCTGGTTCAAACATGGAATATATTGGATAGTTTCGGCTAAATTTCCCTTTGAGGGAAGTGAAAATATTTTTTATTATCCAAGGATCGTTTCTCATCATAAAAACATAAAAACAGGAATTTCATTCACACTCGAATTTATTGATATTGCGCTAATGTTGTTGTAGGATATAGTATAGCCCTACAGGCTAGGCCTATGCTAATGTTGCCGTTTACAGCTTATCACGATAGGCACTGTATATTTAATCATTTACGCCAGAAATTTCAAAAATTACGATGCAAATTTTGAATGGTCGCAAAAAAGATAATACTATCATGAAAATTTACAACGATTTTTCAGAGAAACGCAAACCCTGATCTGTGGTAGAGTATTATTACTTGTCAGTACATGTCACTGACAGGTCAAAACTTGAGGTTTACAGTATGCAGGCAACCAGAATTTGCTTCAGAGTGACAACTCTTGGCTAGGAGTTGAGTAGTGACTCCACCTTCCTTAAAACTATAACTTCTGAGAAATTTTTTCACATGTCAAAAGTAGGCCTATGTCCAAACGTCACATTTTGCTGTTTTGATTTGTGTTATTTCACAGCTTTTGATGAAGTGCTACAACACAACTGGCTCTTTTGATTTTTTCTCCATTCAATCAGAAGTTTTCCCTCCAATCGAACAAAACAATTCTCCGACATTGTTGGTTTATAAGAACCACAGCGGCTGAGGAACCTGTAATGTACACAAATTAGTCTACTGTACGAGCTAGCCTACTGGAGTGTACTAACACATACTGGTAGGCTAGTAGCTTACAGTTTATGGCAGCTAGGTTACAACATTCATGTGTCAGTTATGACATCATCGCAGGAGTCGCAACTCCTTCAGAGTCACTTTCAATAGGGCCACAGGTACTGACTCCAGAATTATTGGAGTAGCCCATGGATGCTTACAGGACATGCATTTTCTTACCACCATAAATACATTCCCAGAAAAAATTAACGTTCAAAGTTTTGACTGAACAACTTTAACAACAAAGAACAGCTGATCATGTGGTTTTAATTATTGTTGAGGCATGTACGAAACACAATATACCCCCCCTGACTAATTATTTTCTGACCTGTATCAGTGAATACCCAGGGCTTCATTTTTTAGGAGCGCCGGCGCAATCGCGCTCCTTCGCGCTCCTTAAATTAGCCCAGCGAGAGCACTTCATCACGCTCCTAAAAACTATTAGCGCGCAGTCAAACTCCTTAATTCCTGCAGGTGAGCAATAAGACTGCGCTCCTCAAAAGAAAGAAAAAA
>WURT03054317.1:0-14124 GCA_009936505.3 Holothuria glaberrima
GGAGGAGGGCCAGATGCAAAATGGTGCCAAATGTTTCAATATTTGGGGTTACTATGAAAATTGGGGATATATGTCATGGCCCAAAGGCAAAACTGCATGCAGGTTCAGCCAGGGATGGTACTTGGATTTACTGACATGGGGGCCAGTTGCAAGTGCCCTGACTAGGGACCAGCTAC
Source organism: Holothuria glaberrima (assembly GCA_009936505.3). Classification (NCBI taxonomy): domain Eukaryota; kingdom Metazoa; phylum Echinodermata; class Holothuroidea; order Aspidochirotida; family Holothuriidae; genus Holothuria; species Holothuria glaberrima. The sequence continues at coordinate 177 of WURT03054317.1, forward strand.
TCTAAGCCCAGACGGATGCAATAGGTTGCTGAAGTGATGCTGATCGCAAAATATAAGGCTTGGGATTATATTGAAAAAGATTTCATATTTTGTTTCCATTAGGAAAAGTTGAAAAAAAAAGGGATTTAATTTAAAAATCTGCCCTTCTTAAGAGCAAACCAAGAAATTTGATGGTGCAACTGCATGGCCTTCTTCGTAGACAACATTTTTTATCAATACCCATATTGGCTCCCAGACAAAACTAAAAAATCTTTTTCCTTATACCATATATTTGGCAAGATGGTGTTGAAGAATCTTCCAAAAGATAGGGAAAAGAGGTTAGAATTTTGCAGGCTCATTTTTATGTTTCTATTGAATCACGACTACAATATTTGTGGAACCTTCAATGTTTAGTAAATCCAGTATGTTGGAAATAACGGGCGTTACAGCTAGATAGAGCTGAAGATGAAAGTGTGCGTAGTTTTTTGAAGCATAGAAGAATTTTTACAGAACTTACTGCCTACGGGCCTGATAAAGAGCCATGTGGAATACTTTCTGCGCATATTAATATACAGTATGCCTATTGCGTTCCACAGTCGGCGGATGTACCGACAAGATCAGCAAATGTACTGACAGACCATCCCAGGACTACAAGTGGGGGGCGACCGCCCCCTTCCCCCCTTACGTCATGCTACTGACTTATTTTATGGAATTGGAATAGGCCTAGTTTGCTTGGGGTATTGGGGGAATTTCGATTGCCAGGCATTTCCACAGTGACGGACGTACACTTTGGACGGCATTTTGAGTTCTTCATAAAAAGTGTTTGCAGCTATAAATGTCTTCATATGTGTTATGCATTAACACTCGCAATTAGTTATTATTTGTACAGTATGGAGTTAAGTAGGCTTTGTCTTCATCCTTGTTAGGGACAAAAACCACCTGTAACAGACGTACGTAGAGAAAATCAGTTTTTGGTACTTTGTAACTTTACTGGTAATTTTGTCTGATGTGGGACCTTATTATCAAAGATTAATATAAATTAATTGAAGAACATATAGTTAGCAATTAATATAAACAAGTTTCAATTTAAAAACAAAAAGTAAAGTTTAACTTTAAAAAAGTTTTAACAGGGGTCCTGTTAAAGAATGTGACGGACGTACAAACTTTTTGTGACGGACGTACACCATCAGACTATTTGATTAAAACAAGTAGGTATTGCTAACATTCACAGTTTTTGAGAAGTTGGAACATGTAATTGGTAATTAGTATACACAGGTTTTAATTTAAGAACAAAAAGTAAAGTTTAAAAAGGGTCTTGTTAAAAAACTTGACGGACTTACAAAATTTTGTGATGGACGTACAGTACACCATCAGATTATTTTATTAGAACCAGCAGTTTGTGCTGATATATACAAGTTTACAGTTTTTGACAAGTTTTAGTGAGAAAAGAACACAACCAATCTGTATTCAGGGGTTATGAGCTATTCTTTGCCAGGTGGGAGGAGGGGGTATCAATATCCAGCAAGAGGACACAACTGACAAAAAGATGTAAAAATGTTTGCCCTTTATGGTATGAAAATTTTCGCACTCATGTTTTTTATCCCCAGCGCCACCCCTCTGTGCCCCCTCCAGCACCACCCTCTGCATTCTGTATAAAATAGTAAACGTCTTCATTCCAAAGGTTCTACTTCTACTTGGGGGCAAACTGGGAGGTGTTGGGGGGGGGGGGGAAATGATCATCACATGGGGATGAACTGGCTTTTGGGGGGCAAACTGGTACAGTAGTGGGGTGAAATGAATGTAACCCCTCCATCCATGTCAGTAGGCCTAGGGCTCCTAGCCTAGGAGGCTTTACCTGTCAGTTAAAGGGGATATGACATCCTTCAAACCAGGGAGATGCTAGCAACTCCCTGCCCAAAGATATTTAGGAATAGCCCTATACTATAGTTCTTAATACTTTAATAATTGCACTTTGACATTCATTCGTGCAATATGGGTCTAGGTCCACTCTGGTTGGTCAACAATGATTTGCATGGTCAGTTGCATTTCCAATTAAGCACACACACACACACAGTTGTTTGTCAATATAGCCTCAACTGTCCTCCAGCAATTGAAACTCAGTGCAGACTACTGTGGCTCTGTCTTGGAGGTGTACAAGTATAGACAGATGTTTTTGTTTAAATTGAATGAGGGGCTAGAAATTTGCCTAGTAGGGAGAAAGTTTTCTGGCATGGTGTGAGATCAGAGAGCCTTTAAGGCTTGTAATCAGTGATGGTTTTTCCTTTTTCCATTTGAACAGAGCTCTAAGAGGGTCTTAAGTTAGGCCCAGTCTAGAACTTTTTTAAACATTTGAATCTTGCTCAGAGCTCCCCTTTTGTCACTATGTTGCTTGTATGCCTTCTTAAATTCTGGAACCAATGATAATGATAAGTAAATTTGTTAACAAGAGTGCAGTCCAGATGGTTGTGTGGTTACAACTGAGAATTCTCAGACAGTCGTCAGATGCTGCAGTAATTGGTGAAGCAGATTGCATGTGTTTTTGAGCAGATTTAGCTCTCTGTAACTCGGGTTGTTGGCCTGGTATTGGGGCTGCTAATCAGTAGATACAGTACTGTCACATGTATTTCTCTTAAGATCTGACATCAATTTTGTTTTTCATTTTCTGTTTTCATGTTTGCAGTCCCAGAGGATACAACAATTTGGTTGGGTTACTGAAGTCAGTACTTAAGTCTCCAGCAAAGTGTCTTTGTACCTAGGCCAAGGCATGCTGTATACACGTACCCATCAGTTGAAAAGCTTCTAGTGTGTCCTAAGAGAAGTGGTAAATAACACCCTACATTCTGTATTGTTCCACCCATCACTACAGTATGATGCTCAGGTCTAAACAAAACCAACAGCTTGATAAAGAGCAGCAAGACGAGACAGGGGCAGAGCTAGGGAGAGGTGGACCAAAAGAGTCAGGAGAACAATCTCAATGGGTTATGATTGCTCCTGGTAAGTGTTATGCACTTATCAATTGAATGATGCACCCCATTACCCCTGGGCATGGTAAGTCCATCTCCAAAATGTCATGAACAAATCATGTACAATGAAATACCACTTAGTCACATCTCTGACTGACAACTTCAACTTAAAATGGCACACCCCTCAGCTGCTGGACAATTTGCAATTTTTACAGACAAGTGGATCACCAAATTGACTGGCAAAGTGAGAACAATGAAATTTGGAATCTCTGTACAAAGTGTACCAATTGACCCAGTTGAGGCAGATTTGGCATGGGACTGGGTTGGTTTGGTACTAAGTTGGCTTGGGATTGAGTTGTCTTTGGGCCAAGGTGGGCTTGGGATTGAGTTGGTCGGTGCAGAGTTTGTTTGGGGCTCAGTTGACCCGAAAGATATACTGTATACTTATCGTAGTAGTACTGCCTACAGTGCAGTACAGCACATTGCAATAGCGTGTCAAGTTGTTTGTACACAGTTTAGTCAAAAACAGCTTTTTGAATATTTTCATATTTTGTCAAGTTTACCACCAATTTTGTAATTCTTAAGGAAGCAGCCATAAAAATGAGAAAATCTTTTTGTATTGCTTGAATGTGATGACTTCTTGACTGGTATTGGGAGTTAGGTACAACCATTTGGAAATATTAAGTTCATGAGAACTGTACAAGTACATTCCTATTGTTCTAAGAGTGTAAAAGTACAAATTGTACATAGCAATCCATGATAAGCTTTTATCAAGAACTGGTTGGATGCTATCAATTATTTTCTTAAACAATAAACTTTGCAGCTGGCTTCTGTAGCTACTGAGCAGAAACTAGTCTCTTTCTCCTGAGAGCTTGTGGTGAAACTTGTTGATGCACCCCTTACTGAATGGTAGGCTTTGTCTGAAAACTTTAAATGGTATAATTTGCTTAGCTGGTTAAATCATACCATACTGGAATTAAAAGAAAGCTAAGAAGCAGGTAAAATATGAGTACAGTATTAAAGAGGGTGTTCAGGGGGAGATACTTCATATAAGGCTACCTCAAACTGAGGTGAATAGACAACTGAAGGGAGATGACTAGGCTTTAAAGTCTGAAGTGAAAAGGATTAGTAGGTGTCTATTCACTTCAGTTTGAGGTTAGCTTTTGATGAAGTATGTACCTTTTCAAGTGACAAAATGGTTTGCATGCTCTGCAATACATGAATATTTTTCACAGGTGGTTGGTTTCAATTACCTTTTGAGGCACAAACATCTTTTTCTGGGTAAGGTGGCTTTCTTCTATCTTGGCATTAGCTTGCTGTTCTACACAGCTGTTCAGTATTTGCTCAATTGCTTGCCAAGTATGGCCTTATTTGCAGACCAGTAAACAAGCCAATTGGCTGTTTCTAGTACAACAAAATCATTCTTGTAAACTGAACTAGTATAATATACCAGAGATGTGCCAAAGTGAATACACAAGTGTGTGCTGTACTAATAACAAGGATGGCAAGAACATACTTTTAAACTTTGTGTTTCACAACATTAGGCTGCTTTATACTTTAATTGTGCCAAGAATTAGCCAATTCAAACTGAATTTTACTTACTTCAGTGACCCAAAACATAACCTTGAATATAAATTGAGCAGCCATGGAGTAAAACACTGTGTAAAATAGGTCAATACAGGAAAGGGTTTAGATGATTTTTCAGGGGAGTGAGGTGGGTTTTTATTCCTTCTTAAAAATCACCCCAATCAACAAAAGTTTTAGGGTAGTACTGTAGTTGTAGATTTAAGGGATGACTTGCCTGTCATGGTCACCTACACTAACTTCCACCACTGGTTCTACATTGTATTAATGTATATTCTATTGTACGTTGACTGGATTACTGTAAATCTTTACTATTTAGTTTTTCTTTATTTATGTTTGTCACAGAAAATGCATTAAAAAGTACTTCAGAAGAATCCCCAGAGAATCAAGCAACCATCATTACATTGAAACACCCCAAGTCAGGTAAAGTGTTTTACAGATATATTTTTGAATGCTAATGTATTTTTACTAGTCATGCATGCTTAGTAAAACATGTACAGTAAATCCTACAGTACAGTACATGTAGGCAAATACTGTGTAATGATTACAAATTTTCTGTTTTCTGTTTCTGTGTCAATATACTGTGGTTTGTGCTATATGCAAGTATCATTACTAAAACATTCTTTATACATGTGCCAAATGCAGGCAGAATTGTATGAAACTTAAAAGAATAATGACATAAAAGGGTTTGTTGGTAGTACAAGGAATACACATGCCATGGTCATGTGAGAGTAGCAGTAATCCTAACTGGGGTACTCTCTCAGGGGTATTCTAACCAAGGGTAGCCATAGCCTTCACCATGTGGAACTCACAAGTTCACAACCATACATAATATATTCTAAACAATTAGACACTGGTATTGATACTTATTTGTCAAAGGACAAAACTAGAAGTAATGAAGGATATCAACATTTATAAAAATTCTCATTCTGAATATTCAGTATCATACTGCTGTTTCATTATCATGCTTACTGGGTCAATCTTTTTCCTTTCTTTATTATCAGATGAAGGAGCTCAATTTTTGCTATGTCCTGAGAGTAAATCCATTCATGAAATACTTAGTTTCCAAGATACCAAAGGCTCATGGTTCATTGATAATTCTGTGCAGCAAGGTTTGCTAAAAAAGTACCTTTTTTGTCACAAAAAATTAGTGTGAATAAAGGAAAACCTGTGTCTGTCTATAGAAGTACAGCAGTTTCTTGTTACATGTATCATGATATTATGGTTTCTGTACATATGTGAAGTCAGGAATCAAATTAAGACAGGCTAAGAGTCTAGTACTCAGTAAACATGTCTTGGGCTGTAAGGTGTGCTACAGAGGAAAGCTCAGTTGACATCTTAAATAGGAAAGAATACCTAAAAATCCTGAAAATAAATATGAGCAGTAAGTACAGAGTACAGTCAGTGATCAAACCTGATCATATGTTGAATTTTGAATGTTAAATTTGCAATAAGTGTAGAACAATGTTTTCATTATAACAAGAAGTTAGATGAGGTTTAACGGCCCAGTTTACAACCAATTGGTTCAAGTCGAGCCGGCAACAGCCTTTTTTCCAGTTTTGGCTCACTGGCTTGCTTTCCCTTACTCCATTGCTTATGCGGAGCATCACGCACAACGGCAGAAGGTTCCATTTTTAAAGTCTTTGATATGACTCGACCTAGGAATCGAACCCAGGCCTCCCGCGTGAGAGGCGGATGCTCAAACCACTAGACCGAACACGCGGTGACCATTATAACAAGAAAATGTTCCTTATAGCAAGAAAATGTTCACTAATACCATATGCCCTCTGCCATATAAGAAATAGTGATCTGGTTGTCTATGTGTTATTTTGAGCCAGAAACTGAATGTTTGATAATAGGATTAGCATTTCCAAATTTTGACGTATGGAAATTGCAGTGTTACTGTTGAAAAAATTGTTTCTGCGAAAGGGAAATATGTATTTATGATGGCACATTTGTATGTGTTGTTTGTATGTGTGTTTGTGATGCTTTTGCTTTTTAACAAGGTATCGCAAGAAGTGAAACTTCAGCAGTTAACATGCATGATTTGTGGATTCCCCATATTGAGAGGAAGATCCTAATGGTTTTGGTGGTTGGAGGTTGAAGGTGAAAGGCCATTTGAGGTCACCTGAGGTCAAACTCTCAAAAGGTTGTTTATGCAATACCCAATGTAGGAAGTATGAATCCTTTCTGTACTTACTGTAGCAGCAACATAGATACATTAGATACATAGAGCCTGTGTAAAAGAGTGCCTGATGTAGTCTATGTTATTGCTGAAATATATCAGAAACACAAAATATACAAATTTGGCTGATCAATTGCCGCATATGTGGCCCCCAGGGACTTTTCAAACCATAAAATCCCGTTCCCATTCACCAGTGAGTTGAAAAATGCAGAGTTAAAACCAACTCTACAATGACGTTGTTGCAGGGACGTCAAATCCAAAGCTATAGAATCTTTGTTACACAATCATGTTGACTATCAATGCGCTACGAACGGCAGACAACGAAAAATGGCATCACCTAGATCATCAGTTTCTGAAGAAATAAAGAGTTGGATTTATCTGCATCTTCTTCAAGTTTAGTCGAAGAAGAAATTCTGCAGTACGAGGATGCTGAAGAAAGGAGAGATGAAAAGCCAGCGCAAGGAAGTCAACTTTACCAGCTTGAGCCTTTGGCTGATGAAGCTGAAAGGCTTGAGCCAGTGCATGCACCAGACGATAGCGTAAAAAAAAACGTGCTCCTAGAGCAGTTCGGCTAGATAATATAGCCTTGTAAGGTTTTGAACTGTAACTGGTTATAGCTTCACACTTTTTATAGTTTCACACATCAGAGGAACTATGATGAGCTAAAAATTAACACATATTACGACAAAAAATTACGACATATATTCACTGAAAGTTGTAAGTCGCATCTTGCTTCAGACTGCCACCGAAAGAAGCCTTGTTTCCCTTTCCCTCGTAATCATTTTTAGGTTAGTAGTAATGGTTGCCAGTCAAGTCGCCCCACAGCAAAGTCGCCCCTCACAGTCTTTCACTACAAAGTCGCCTCTTGACAACATCTCCCTGTACATAGTATCTTGACGTATGCCTTGGTCATACGCAATGGAGTAGGGAAAACAAGCCAGTGAGCCACAACTGGAAAAAAGGCTGTGGCTGGCCCAACTTAAACCAATTGATTAGAAACTGAGCTGTAAAACCTCATCTAACTAACTACAGTAACTACAGGACGTACGTACGTACGTGAACAAATTGTGCCCAAAGTCACCTCGTTTTTTTATCTGTAGGGAAACTTTTGTAAAGTAAAACAAAAGGTGCTCCAATTTCCCACCACACGATCAGGCATTTTCCGTCGAAATGTAAAAAAAAACATAAAACTTCAAGAATCCAATCTCCGGGATCTAATGCTTGTGGTTAACTCTGCATTGACTGACTATGAATGCAACACAGTTAATCAGTGTTCACAGGATTATACACAATGGTTCATGTGTTCCTGTGATGACGTCATTACCGAGGTCGATGTACTTTCACTTTTTGAAGGAGTTTGGGGTGCCAGTGACCAGTGTCTTTTTGTAATTTCTCCTGACTCGAGCAGTATTTTTCAACGTTGAGGTTATTATAGATGTTAGATTGGCTGGGAGAATCTTATCAGGTGGTTGTTAATTCTCATTTCATAGGCTCTTTAAGAGAAATAATCATAATATTTTAGTGGAGATCAAAGGTCATCAATAAGTGGTAAAAGGCAAAATCTGAAAACATAATGGGAGAGGATAGACCATGTACTGAAGCATGCAAGACTTTTAAAAGAGCTTTAATTGACGTATTGAAACAGTGATCCTGTTGTTTAGGTAAAAGGTCATTTCAGGTCACGAGAGGTCACACTGAAACCTTGGAGACAGTATATCTTTATAGGAATCTTAGATATTTTTTATACTTTGTGTGTGTATATGTATCACATTTTTCCAGTTCATTTATTTACATTGTAGAGCCTCTACCAGTATTGTTGACAGCTGGTCTGATGCATTCATGGAAACCTCTTGTATGTTTACGTTCTTGTTTTCTTTTATTGAGAATGGGGAGGGGGGGGGGTGACGAGAGGAGACATTTTCTTGTTTCATAACTTGACTGGTATAACCTCTTGTTTTCCTTATGACAGATGGTCGATTGCTGATGGCAACATTTGTAGATCCACTATTCCTACTTTTACCTTATCTCCTTGGTGACAAAAATTCAAAGGTGAGGTCAATACAAGACAAAGACCGTATATCTATTGTAGCACTTCTTGATTCATGTTTGTTACAATTGTACTGTATTCACAAAATTAAATGTTGCATTTTATGACAAAACAATCAAAAGATAAGCAGCAGTAAATGAAAGTACAGGTCTTCTGCATTTGATAAAAGGAAAATGACCAGATCAAGGGTTCTCAAGTGTTTTTAAATGCAGGCCATATATTCATGAGCTTTTACTCTGCAATAACTGTTGCAGTTGTAGCCCAATTAATTAGTTTGATTTCCTATAATTTAAATTTTTGGCTGTGTGAAGAGTCCGCAGGTCATTTACATGTGTGTCACGGGAAACAAATGACCCCACCACATGAGAACCTAGGGTCTAGACATTTAAATAATGGAGATGTAATTGAGTTTCTTATGTTACAGATTCATATAAATCACATATTTTTTGTAAAGATGTACTGTAATACATTGTACACAGGTTTAGATAGTATTATTTTTAACAATGGTTCATAATTTTTGGATTTCTCTGTTAAAGGCTAAAGCAAGAGGCATGTGTTAGACAGTGCATGTGGTTACAGTATGAGGTTCTTACAGACACATAAAGCATAGAAAATCTGATGAGTTTTCTAATACATATCTTGTATTAAACAGTTCAAGGAATCTAACAAACAAAAGGATTTCAAATTCATGAAAGGGAATGAGAGGGATAAAAGTAGCTGCTCCAGCTACAATACAGCTGCTTTCTTTACCATGAAATGCTCCAGAATTCTCAAAACACTTCATGGGAGGAGTTATAGCTCATGTATATTCAACAACAGTGGAATAGGTGTTATTTTAATGAACACTTTTCAAAATTATTGTTATTGAAGTTCTATTTTGTCGTTGGAAAGTCATAGCAAAGTTCTTTTTTTTTTCAGGAAATGTTCTGCTTACATGTGAGATACTTAAAATTTAAGAATTACTTGTGTTTAGTAAACTTTTGCACTCTTACATCTTATAGAAGCACATGTTTATGCAGTTGGACCAGATCATCACTGATTCAGATTTCCCACAATGCAACAGAATTGCTCAGATTTTGGATCATTATACAACTTGTCAAGTTTGTGATTCAAAAGGTTAGTCCAATATCAACAACCTGTATCTTTGATATGTTAAATAGGAATGTCATGTAAGTAGTGTGGTGAAAATTTCCATCAGTGCTCATGTTGTGTTTTCTAGATATGGAAGTAAATCAATGCATATTGCTTCATAACATCTGTAGTTCATGTCCTTTCATTTGCCTCTCATAAATAAAAAATATAACCTCCTTGAAAAGAGTAATTATTTGTTTGCATGATCCTTCTCCTTGTTAGAAGAGCCCTGAAGGTAGTACGCCACTAATTACAGGGGAATCCCCGCGGAGGATATTACCCTACAAATTTAACACCGTAGAAAAACTTTTTGGGGGACAGGTCAGACCATGTTGCTGAAGTGATGTGGTCAATTTGTGATGTGTATGTGGTAGAAAAGTTATTGAAGTACTCATTCTGCAAAAATAAAGAAAATGGAAAGTATTTCAGGCACTTTATAGCAATATATCCTTCCACGATGCAAAACAGCATTTTGAATGGGTAAAACGACAGGAACCACCACTCTATTATACAAGCCCTTCCAGCTCAAAATTTCAGTGGTCCTGGTACACAAATTTATAATACTTGTGAAAGGCTCACTCATCAGCTTTCATGTGAGGGATAGCTTGTGCCTGTTGAAAACTTCTACAAGGGTCCAGGGGCCATTAAACAGACCCAGTTTAGTGTGTAAGTCAATGGAGGAATAATTGGTGGTGTGCTACCTGAATAAGTTAACCCTAAGAACCTTGTCAAGCTGGTCATGTTCTTTTTTACTTCCATCTGAAGGTAATGAAGACTTCAAAGTTTACAGATACAATGAAGAAAAAACTCTGTCTTGGTTGAAGGAGAAAGTAGAGAGAACAGCTGATTACTTATCAACCAGTGATGTATCAGTGTCATCAGGTCAATGCAGTACCTATGTCAAAAGTAGTAAACCAACAGAGGCCTCAAAAGGTGAGTCTTGTCTGATCCAATGATATATCTGTATCATCAGGTCAATGCAGTACCTGTGTTAGAAGTAGTAAACCAACATAGGCCTCCAAACATGAGTTTGGTCTTATCCAATGATATATCTGTATCATCAGGTCAATGCAGTACCTATGTTAGAAGTAGTAAAACAACATAGGCTCCTAGAGGTGAGTCTGGTCCAATCTGTGCTTTAGAAGCATAATGCTAATCCCTCCTTCCCCCCTCACATTCCCCCTTATTCCATTTGTCTTCCTTAATATAATTGTTTACTAGTATCTTTATGTATTAATTAAATATTCCAGACATAGGGTTGGTGTTATTTATTTTCCATCACTTTTGAGAGATAATATGATTTGTAACCAGAATTTTTTTTCATACCTCCCTCTTGTTTTTGTTTCTTTTTGGAAATTATGTTACCTTTAGCATTATTTGTAAAAGTCAGTTATTTTAAGTTTTGCTGACATTTTTTATCTTCCACAGAGGATTCAGTGAAATATGCAGCAGGACTTATATCAGACTACCTCCATCCAGCTCTCAGTAAAAAGTTGTTTGACAGCTTGGGGTAACTCTTTCATTATTCAATATTATCCTTACTTCAAATTTAATCTTGGAAGCCTGTGGTATGCTTGATGAAAAGTGTTTGATGCAAATTTGAAAAGGGGAAATATTTATGATTTACAGAAACATCATCAAGTATCACCTTAGAGCAGACTTGTAATCAAGTTGCGACTCTAGTCACATCCAGTCAACACTACTTGACTTGTCTCAAGTCGCAATTCAAGTCACATCCCACCAACACTACCTGACTTGAAAAATTCTGGGCAGTTTTCCCCTATTGAAATAACACAGAGACTCGAGTCAATGACTTGACTCTAGTCCCTAAAATAGCTCTAGTTGACTTGACTTGCTGAGAAAAGAGTGATGTGGTTACATCTCTGCCTTAGAGTAGTGCTCAAGGTGGAACTATGATACTATAGTGTGATAGAATGTTGATACACTAGATGCTTAAAAAGAGAGTCAAGAAAAAGTTTGCATCAGTAAACACAATAAAGGTGAAAAGAATTATTTTGAGTAGATGAAGTGAATGGAAAAATATGTAAAGTAGTATTGAATATGTATTTTCAAGCAGAGCCTGCCATTTAGAGGTAGTGTCATTTTTGTTTTGTTCTGTTTGTTTATTTTCCACAACATGTGATTCCAGATAAGAACATACATATACATGGTGTGAAGAAAGTATTAAAGCTAAAATCCCTGAGGGCATTTTAAGAGCTTACTCCCTTTTTGTTTCACAAATTTTACATGTAGTAGTAATAGAAGATGAAGTTTACTGGAACCAGCTGAATATTTTCCATGTGAAATTCTTAAAGGTGGGTGGGGGAGGAGGAGGGGGGGATAGAAGCTTAGGGGTCAGGAGAAGGAGGGATCATTGTAGAAGGAAATTTTAGCAGGTATGGACAAAAACATTTCAACCTCATAAGTACTTATGTAGTAGTACATTTTATTAACATGGAACTCTTTATTGCAAGTAGAGGCAATTATATATTTATTCTATGAATATTATTGCATTTATTGCAAGTTTCAGTTTTACCTCAAAATCCAGTTTAGATAGAAATGAATGGTAGGTAATATTTAATAGTGATGAATGCTAGGAAACTTCAAATTATTGTTACTACTGTATAAGGAATTAAATCATCTTAGCATAGAACAAGTAAAGTTTTCAACCATCTCCAACTCAGCTAGGATCATGTCATTGATTATTATCCTGGCATTTGATGAGTTTGCCCAGCTGTTGCTGTTACAATTTTCATTGTAATATGCCATGTAAAAATGCAAGAATTGAATGAACCAGATAAATAAGTAATAAAAAATAAATGCAACTCTTTGTTTAAATTTTAGAATTGAAATAGAAAATACAAAGGGGAAAAGGTCATCAGAGAAAGGCAGAGTTAAAGAAGAACCTCCTGAGAAGGTAAAGATCTTATTTATTATTTCTATTCTACTTTCATAGGACAACTTTTGTCTGGTTTCACTACAGGGAAAGGTTAACAGTTTATTGCTAATTATCTTTGTGAAATGATCTGAGCTTTGTCACAACACATGTCATGAGAGACTCTGCTCTTTGCAGTATCATCTACAAAAACAAAAACTTTATATGGGTTAAATCATGGAAATTCTGTAAATTGCAGTAAGCAGGTATCAATATTTTAAAGGAACTAATGAAAATAGTGTATTGTTAGGAACATAGATGCAACAAACCAGCTTTGAAGTTTTAAACATACAATTGTTAACATGGTATAAGTATTTCCAGCTGAACCCACTTACACAATATCACTTCATGTAGAGTTTTGAAGGTTATACAGGCCAGAAAGCCCAACAGTCATAACAGTAATATCCATTACCAATGGAGAAACAGTGCCCACTAATTGCTATACCAGGCAGATAACACTTACAGTTCCATAGCTGATAACAGTCCCGGTAGGAGACCAGGAGATAGCTGTTTTAGTAGCATCTCCTACACAGTTTGCTTACACTTTCCTGACTTCAGCACTTTGTCAATATCAGGATTTAGTGATGGACCATATCATCCAGGTTAGCAGTTGTACATTGCAGTAAATGATGTAAGACTTGCGGCAATTGCCGGATTTGTTTTCCTAAAAAAAAACCTCCGGCAGCAGATTGCAACTTGGTTGCCGGAAAAAAATTGTGTTCCTTAAAATCTCCGGCAACGGACTACAACTCGGTCGCCAGAAAAGAAAAATTGGTGTGCTGAAAATATCTCCGGCCGCAGGGCAGGAAAAAATGTGTTCATTACTTCTGACTACATCTGGAAATTGTAGTTACAATAGGCCTCTTAAACACAATCATGTAGCCTGTACAGAAGAAGGCTGAGTATGATAATATAGCTGTCCTATTGCCATGGCTTCCTGCTACACAGAAATCGAGTTCTGCCTGCCCGCATAGCTTGTCCTTGCCGCGGACAAAAATATTTTAGAGCTGTTCGGTTATACACCGGGCCGGGAATACACGCAGGTAAGTAACGGTACGTAGCTACGCACATGGGCGGTGCCAAAGATCTGCAATGTTGTTGTGAATTCTTCGGACAGGGTGTAC
>WURT03054350.1:0-14124 GCA_009936505.3 Holothuria glaberrima
GAAATCTTTAAGTAATTTTGTTCAAACAGACAAACAGTCATATGTTACTCATGTTGCAGTAATCGTAAACACTTTATTGTAATGGTACATATAAAAAGGCATTTTTTATCATTCTTACAGAAAACGAGATGCATTCATTGAGTATTGCACATTATTTTAAATACGACCGACGTATGATATAGCCATCGTAGTTTGATAAATGAGAATTTGAACTGGAAGTATCTCAAACGGACCCTAATGACTTAGCAGCATCCCAGACGACGTATTTGCCACGTTATTCAACACATACACATGCATGGTAATGTTTGGGCAAGTTGAAACCGACGTCATTTGTTACTCCCTTGTTAAGAGAAGTTACGAACGGGTGCCCGACTCAGCCAATGAGGGATTAAATGTAACCTCAAAAGTTTTTGCTGTACTGTCAGACAGTAATAATAAGCACACACGTTGTACTTCAGGCATACCGTGTTTCAGTGCAGCAAGAAGGATATATAACGGTATATCATATGGGATGCGTCCAAGAAGTGAGGTGACACTGTCAATATTCATTCACTAATGTATTAGTTAAGTTGAGATGATACTATAAAAATGGCGGATAGATTTGGTTGCGAGTCTTATGAGTATGAATGTGGGACCTATAGGGCAAGATCTATAGGTCTTCCTTTTACATAAACAACTTTGGAATGAACTGTAAATGTACTAAGGGAATAAAAGAGGTGCATACGTCTTTAGAATTACAAGAAGTACAACATAAGAAATGAAAACTGTGTTCTTGTCGTCATTAAATACTTCCCGTATTTAATATTATTCAACAGAGACAGTAACAGACTATGCAGAAGTAAACGTGAAAAAATAAAACACTCTCGCTTGATTCATAGCTGCAGCTGCTTTTTCAATACGAACAAGTTTTCGTTAAATTCATAATTATTATAAAAAACTGTTTTAAATGATGTTGAAGTAAAGTTTTTCATTTGAACTTCTTCGAAAAGTTCACTCCGAACACCTTAGATTTTAGATTTGCGAGTAATAATATCCTACGACGGGTTCAAAAGTGTCAGATGAGAAGAAAACATTATAATAACGGACTTATCGATGTAGAGGCTTTCTTGATGATGCAATGATGGCGTAATAGGAAATCTCATATAGCCTAAGTGTCAGTGGTAGCATAGGGCATGACTCAGTCACAATGTCTGCATTTAGTTGGTGGGGCTCTTTTCATTCTGCAACGTTACCCTCTATCCCCCACTGTTTACCCCTCCCCCCACAAAAGGTGCCATTTCCCCCATACTATACTGCTAAGGCGTTATTCATCCAATCCTTAATATTTGTGCTAAGGCTGTTTTGGCGGGGTAAGTATAATTCGTAATTTCGATGAATTTCAGTTCATGTCTTAGCTGCAGGAACAACGTCAGATATGATTTATACTTAATTTTATAAGCTTAGACTAGCAATTTTTGACCGGCTCCGAAGCCGTCCTAACTGAATTTGGCAATCTCCATAAGGTGTGGAAGTCTCAAAGACGGCGAGACGCATCGTGCAATAACACTCTGCAGGGTGAAGTCCTCAGCTTCTTTGCTCGTACGCCTAAGGGGTTCAATTGTCATAGTAAGGAACCCATATGACAGTTACAGTGCGCCTACCGCGGGGATCCGAGGACTTCTACGGGAAAAGAGGAGTGACTACGAGCTACTTCTCAGGAATTGTCAGGACTACCGTTACTCATAGAAAATTTACAGATTACTGGGTATAGGGACGCTCATCAGTGTTATTTTCAGCCTGTATAGAATTTTTGTCACTGGTAATCACTGTGAATACGACATGACATCTGTGTTATCTTTATTACTGTTCAAGTTCCACTGCACCACACGTGTTTACCATTTCCCGTTCATGGAATGTCTTTCATGCAAACGTTCATACGCTTTCACCGTAACACATAACTTGGCAGCGTCTTGGGTATCATGGGGGGGGGGGACTGGGGAGGAAATTCCTACCGGGAAATTTGACCCACAGGGGCCCTCAACGCATGTAATTAAAACCAAAATAGCAATTAGTATTTACAGTAATGCACCATTTTGCGATTAAGTGTGTGTGTGTGCATGGGTGTGGGGGTTCTAAATGCAGGCCCGTAGCTAGGAATTCTGATACAGGGGACACCGGCACCACATGGGGGGGGGGGCACCGAAGAAAATTACGTTTGTAGTCAGTATTGCCACCATATGATAAATGTTTGGGGGAACTACATCCAGTGAATGATATCTCAAGCCTACCACAGATAGAGTCCTAACTTAGAGGTATTGGTTGTAACTTCGCTATTTTGGTGGGAATTTTCCCCTTCTCTTGCAATACAGAGACATGGGAAGTCTCCATAAGTGAAGGGAACGAGGCTATGATCACTTCGATGCTTCTTCTGCTCGGCAAGCGCAGGTGAAGAGTTGAGTACTTTGCGAACGGGGAGACAGGGGACCAGGGACTGCCATGAGGTAGGCTTAGTGTAGTTCATTATAGGTTTGGTAGGATCTATAAGGAATTTCCCCGAATGTCAGAGGAATTAACAAAATGGGGACACTAGCATGAATCTTTGAGCAGAATTTTGAATGAAAATCAGAGCACACCAACCTCTTCACTGTTCACAATTCAGATGGTAATTATCGTATATTTTAATTGAACGATTTTATGCATGAAGAGTGCATTTTTGAACAAATTTGTGGTACTGGTAAATTTTAGCTTCCTACCATATAGTCATCACGTTACTAACATTAATCAACTTATAAGATTGTCACATAAAAACCCTTGATACCCGGCATCCAACCTTCATCTTTCACCTTGCTTTGGCTATTGCCAAACTGGGTTTTTGTGGTAATAATATTTACTGGTGATGCATTCTGAAAAACTACACTAGAAATTTTGCTGGAAAATTATTTAAATAGTAAAACCTGCAAGCAGACTCAGCAAGGGGTGGTGAAAGAATATGCCCTAAGGGGTGCAGCGAGCCGAAGCTCTCCAGAATCTAAGGATTAGGGAAAAGAGGTCAAACACCAAATTTTTGGCGCGCGAAGTGAGCTGAAACATATGGGGTTTTGTCAAGTTGAAGAAAAACTTGAAAATATTATTTTTTAAGAGAAAAGTTAAAAATTGTGGGTTTCTATGGACGAATCTGCCCCTCCTCATCTCAGATAGTTCAAATTCTCCAGACTAAGTTACTCCTACAGTAGCTCCTTCCAAAACTGTGTTGAGCCCCTCCCCTTACGCAGATATAAACCTAGTTTATTGCTCAGGACCATATCCTGCTCGGCAAACAAGGCAGTGTGAGCTACTCTGCATCTTTTGACCTTGATGTATATAAAGAGCATTAACCAATTGAGGAATTTTGCTTTCTTCCAACCTAAAATGCAATTGGGGTGATGGGTATCTGTCTTTAAGAGCAAAATCAAGACACAGATAGACTAGTCAAGGGAATCTCTCTTCCCTGCCCCTAGACTCAGCACCGAGACATTTTATGTTTCTTAAAAATATGTTTACCATGATGTTGTGTCTAAATTAAGGATCATTTCTATGGTTAAAAGAGAAGATAGAACTTCTAATCGATTTTTTTCTCCAGGATCATGCCCACAAGGAAGAATAATAACCGTATTGAGGAATCTTCACCTTCATGTATCCAACATACCTGAAATGAGTGTTAAAGCAAACGCAACTGAATAGACAGCGCGCGAATTTTCTGTAATTTAAGAACAAAAATGTGACTGGAAACAAAATACGTTAACCATTAAACGCCTTTTGGGATCATTTTTGGTCAAATATCATCTGGAATCATACCGGAGCCACCGTTTACAGGTAGTCAAAGTTGATGAAGAATGCGCACATGCAGAATGTCTATAACGGCTTTTCTCGTGCAGAATCAGCCAATGTAAAAAGTTTGTCCACAGCTTTGTCCGTGTGTGAGTAATAATTTAATAGTTTGGTCATGAATTTTGTCCTAAAATCGTACTTTTTGTGGTGGATTTCACATTCCGATCGTCTTGGCCGCCTAAGGTCCCCTCCCAAACTATAGGTTACCAAGGTTATTAGTAAATCCAGCCCCCAAAGCGCTGTACAGACCAATGGTATCAGACGAAAGGGGCCCCCAAATGGGTGGGGCCCCCGGCAAATTTCCCGGTTTCCCGGTGGGCCAGTCCACCCCTGGTTGGTATTGGTGGTAAACCGATGTTGAATAGCTGAATGGAGGTGACCGAAATTTTCGTGGAATAAGACAACTTTTATTTTCCATCCTTGCTGTGAAACTGTCTTTCCTTTTTTGATCGTGCGAGGAAAATTCAACTTAAGTAAGGGCGCATCGAGAAATCTGGGAAACGAGGAGGGTGCAAAGGGACCCGCTGTTCATGCTAGCCTATATTGGTGGATAAATTGTCGGGGCCCTAAATTTGGCAAAGAAACGAATGAAGGGCGTGCGCATTCGGCGTTAAGACTTCATTAGTTGAATGTTATCATTGCATATTGCCAAAAGAAGAGAAAAAATATTAGAGGCACGAGTGTGAGTCGTGGTTGATTCAAACCTGCGTTATCCTGAGTCCTACCTTGCAATAAGTATGGGCATTTGGCAACTATACGCCTACATGTGTAGGCTTATTTATTCTCTGGAATGTTTAGTTATTAGAGCTAAGGTATCTGAATATTTGTATCGTTTTAAGCACACGCAAATGTCTGTGCTCCAGATCTTTGAAAATTTTGGCGAAATCCACTAGGTAAGGTTAGATCTTCGTTTGTATATGTATTTTCGTCGGTGTTAAAGGGGTGAATCTGGGTCCAAATCCGAGTTTCCTAACCCAAATCCGAGTCAGTTTCCACTCCAGTGGCACCAATTTGGAGCAAATTCAAAGACCGGTGCCAAACGAGTCCCAGCCATTTACAAACCTATAGTAACCAAATTTCCATTAAAAAAGTAACAGCATGCATATGAGTGAAAGAGATGCTTATCTCCTGATAGTATCGGAGAAAAATGTGGTCGAAAATTTTCTTTCAAACTTCTTTTCAATAATTGAAAAGTCTGAACCAACTGGTAATGGATACATCCATAGGTTTACAACGGTAGCAGCTTCTTTTTGTCCTTCAGATTTGAAAAGATTGTTTAAAAAGTGAAAAATGAGGTTGAAGGCTTTGGTCACGTTGTACTTGGCGCCAAAAACATTTTCATAAATCCCGTGACATTATTTAGCAATTTAAAGATTGAGTCTGCTGACTGGGCTTTTCAAAACAATGACCAAAACAAGTCAGTGGCGTCACGTTTGGTTCAGAAAAGTATTCTGAGTTATCTCCCGTTGAAACTATTCCCAAAAGGAGTTACGACTCGGAAGGGGCTTGACAAAAAAAGAAAAGTTAAACAGCCCTACCATAATGCAACAAAGAACTGTTTTGAATAATAGCAGAAGCTGTACCATATGTTTTCTGAAGTTTCGTCCGTCAATAACTGCAGGAGTGAAACCAATATTTTTCTGACGAAGGTTAGGGTAGTCCATCAACCAGTTATCCCAGCAATGACGTCAGATTGCTGGAGAGGTGGCGACTCCCAAATTTTCCGTGTATCTAGAGCGCCGATAATTTGGGGTTCTTATTGGAGAGTTTTCTATCCTTGCAAGCAAAACGAGAGTCGTCTGGGCGTTTGGTCGCTGTTGCGAATAGTACAAACACATCTACTGATGTTCCCCGACGAAATGGAATATTTCCGAGAATGGTTTCCAGTCTTTCGAGAAAAGAAGGAGAGAGAATGGCTCTTCCTGTCTACCAGGTGATGTTATACAGGTACATTCTTCTTACTCCTTTCTTACTCCTGTTTCTTTGTTGGTGGGCTATTTGTGATTTGTGGCCACAAGGGCCCTTAATTTATTCCGAGGTACTTCAGAGGTGTGACCAAAATGCCTACACACGGTTTGAGGTGGTCAAAATTGCTTCTCTTTTGAGAGGGCTGAGACCTTTAGCTCCTGGATTTTAGCAATTTCTGAGATACTTTTTGACCGTCTTCAGCACAGATAGTAACAACTTTTAAAGAAAAACTATAAACTGTAAATAACGTCACGTCAATTTTATCATTTTGCACTTAAATCTATGGAGCCGTCTACACACTGGACGCGTTTCGTCGCGTCACGATCGATGCGGAAGAAAAGTTGAAGTATGCCTTCCGGATGCGTCAAATTTTGGCAAAGTCCATGTGCCTTCAGAAACAGAGTTGACGTACGTCACCATGCGTCCTGTTTGATATCTGTCATGTTTTCCTCTCATAAAATGTTATGTTCAGTGGCGTAGCCAGCGGGGGCAGGTGGGCAGAGTGCCCCCCACACACAGAAACTTTGGAGACGCGATAGGCGATGTTGAAAAAATGAAGGAGAGCAACGAAAAGAAAAAACGGCAGGAGGAGGGAAGGAAGGACTCAGGGGTGGCGCCAAACGGGGAGGGGCAGGGTAGCCATAACTCCCGTCGGGGAAGGCTGCCCCCGTCGGCGAATTTTTACAGTTTTGTCGGGGGGTCTTAGTCGATACGATAAAGTATGCAGTCCCCGACTGTAACTAGTCTCCCCGACGCTTTATCTGTTATTTTTTTTTTTTTTTTTTTTTGCTCTAAAGGGGACAATTTCTCCGATAAGAACCCAAAATTGTAGACAGGGCCGTAGCGAGCCGGGTGTGGGGATGTCACACTCCCAATATTTGGTCACCGTCGGCAAAAAGGGTCGAGGGGAAGGAAAAGAAAAGAAGAGGAAAAGAAGAGAGAAGAAGGGAAAGCAAAGGGGAAGGAAGGAAGCCAAAGAGAAGAAGGAGAATGGGAAGAAAAAAAAGAGAAAAAGAGAACAGGAGCGCGTGGCCAGTCTGTTATCGGCATTTCGATTTTCGGCTCTTCATCAAATTGAAGGCCCGTCGGCAAATTCATCATGCATGTGACGGCCGTACCAACGACCTTCGGTGTAATTGGACGAGTGGCCGAGTCCGTCGGCAACTCGGGGAAAGAAAGGGAATTTAAGGCTTCCGTATAGGCGCGCTATTTCGGGTCATATGACCAGTGTTTTAGCCAGCCCTATTTGTGCGACAATGTCGCATTAACGGCGACAAATGTCGCACAAAAACTCTGACAAGAAAATTCTACGCTGGTGTAAATTTTGACAGAATCAGCCTCACCGGAATAATTTTGCCAGTTCCTTGCTGCCAGCATATCATATTTGTCTGCTTTAATTGCGACAAGACTTCCTAATTCATAACCCTTTGTTTTAACCTCCGAGCCCTTCTACCCTACTTTCATCTCGAAGTTCAGAAAGTAGACTGATTCCGTGCATTGCGTCGTCGGCGCAATATTTTTACGTTGTAAAATATTTGTCACCAAGATTTTTTGGTTCCTCATTAGGGCAGAAATACACTCAAATATTGCACCATTAGCGATCTAGGCACCTTTCAAATTCCAAAATTCTCAAAAGGGGAGGGGGAGGGGACATACTGAATGGCCCCCTTGAGAGAAATCCTGGGTACGCCATTGGAAATGCATCCTGGCGTTCGAAGCATATTTTGAATGCTAGTGTTAAGGTTCTGAACACTTTTCGCCATTTTTTAACGCCCGGACGCCTAGTTTTGAACGTCTGACGATTCTAGTGTTCAAATGCTGAACGAATATTTTTAAAATTCTGAAATTCAGGTTCAGCTCCTGGAGTAAAGTGGCATGACGGGAGGAATTGCCCAACACATTAAAATTATTAGGATTCGTTGCACTGATTAATGTATCATTAACCAGGATATACTTAGCCTGGGACTGAATTTTTTACCCAGAAATATGCTAAAAGCTCAGAGCTTCCGGGGCTTCGCCCCCTGGACCCCAAAGTGGGCTTTGCCCCTTAATCCTACCAGGGGTCTTACAGCGGGGCCCCTGGACCCCACCCGCTAAAGCTCGCGCTCGTCTTACGCATCACCAGATCTGTCGGCAAAACATGATCTCTGCACCCCCCCCCCTTAAGATTACACCTTCGCTACGCCCCTGACCGTAGATCCACTCCAGTTTCTTCAATAATTCTATTCCACATACCTAGAGAGCATAAGTCATGTCAACCCTACCAAGTAACAGGTAGGCAGAGTGGTTATGTAGAGTTAAATTTCATCCTATATCACAGTCTAGTTGTTGTTCTCTTGTGTGTCATGCGGTAGGTCAGTTGGTGAGCGACTCACGGAGCAACGTTTGGCTATTTCATCGGATATTCCAGATGGTTTCGACAATGTATGTTATCCCCGATACGGTCTACAACCCCTGCAGTTTCCTTTTTTTCCTTTTTGTTCTTAATGATTACATAGGCTATGTTTCTCGTGTAAGCCTACCAAAAATTTTCGCGCGCTTTGCAATTTCACGATTCGGATTCAAAAGAACGCCTGCGCAACTCTACAACTCAAGTATTAAGTGATATTGTGCAAAACATGCCCAATGGCATGGGATAGTTAGGCTCCTTCATATCCCCTTCTCACCACCCCTTCGACACAGGGGGTGTCGGAACTTGAGGTAGCTGGCATGGCCCGCCCCCAGTCGGGAAAGTTCTGTCGCCTACCATGGTCGGCTTACTTAATTTGGCTTTCAACGGAGTTATTTCTGCGATAAAACCAAAAATTTTTGGTACGCTTTGCCCACTCTTCTTCAGTTCCGTTACTTATAGCTAATGAGGCACAAACCCATCCCATCTTTTCAAATAACTTAATAAGCAAAATACATGGATTTATGTAAATGTTTGGAATTTCATCTCATTTCGCTAAACTTAGTTAATGTTCTTTAGTGTCTGTCGTGCGGTACGGCTAGTGACTCGAGGAGGGAAGTACAATGTACAGATTCTTTTTAGTGTAGACTAACCCAAGAAAATTTCGCGCAATTTTCCTCTAGCATGTAAAAATTTTATGCAATTTGTGCCTCGTAATGGCATGGTATAGTACACAGATTTCTTCAAATTCCCTCACTAACCCCTCGACATCATCCAGGCTGTCGGGGCCTAGGGGGTCGCTTCCCTCCTCCCGTTGGAGTCTGGCCCCTTGTCGGGCAATCCCTGGCGCCATCCCTGGAGGGATGACGTTTACCTTCATATTATATGACTTGTATAGGTGTTATGAAGCAATGGACTTGAAAATGTAAGCTGGATTTTTTGTATGGGGCAACTATTTTTGAGGCACGGCCATTTTCACTCGGAGGGCAGGTCGCCCCTTTGAAACCCCTTGTGGAGAACACTGGAATCTTGTGTAAAAAGGAACAAAATATAGCACCATTTTGCACCTAAGCCCTTCGAGACAGCAAAAATTTCAAAAGGGGAGGGGGATACCGGCTCCCTTTATACCCCTTCCCCAGGACGGCGGCCAGGAATGGGGACAATGAGTCGACTATGTAAGTTAGAATCATTTTGTGAACCAACTCGCATTCCTGATGATGCTGTACTTGTTTCTTGGAATGTCAAAGCGATGCTTCCTAAAATCGATCATAGTAAATTGGGCCTTATTATGGTGGAAAAAGCATTGTCCTGTAGATCTCACAACAGTCCTAACACTGAATGTATTCTAGAAGCTGTAAAGTTATGTCTTCTTCATAATAATTCTATGTTTAATTGTAAGCACTTCCTTCAAACTAATGGCACTACCATGGGACCAAAATTCGCAGGGCCCTTTTATTACCAATAATTGGTGGTATTATGGAGATGATATTTTCTAAATTTGGTCACAGGGCCAAGTCGCTCTACAAGCCTTAACAGATTTTATCAATTCAATCTTCCCCTCCATTAATTTCGTCATTCGCTCCTCTCTTTCCCAAATTGAACTTTTAGATGTTATGGTCCATTTGGATAACGGGGCTATTTCTACTGGTATTTATTCCAAGCCCAGAGATGGCCACCTCTACCTTCTCACTCTCAGTGCCCACCCCATCAATTCGAAGAAGAGTATTCCCTACAGTATTGCCTTGTGCATTAAGCACATTTGTTCTTAACCATAATACCTCCTTAAGAGATTCTAAGAATATAGTGGCTACCTTGTGAGTAGAGGTTACCACCCAGACTTTGTTAAGGCTGATTTAATAAGGTTCAGGACATCCTCCGCGACCGTTTATTGATACCTACATACAGAAATTACAATAGCAGGCGTTTCCCCTTAATTGTTGACTTTAACCCCGCCCTGTCTAATATAGGTAAAATTATTGCTAAACACCTTACCTTACTTCATACCTCAACTTCACTTAAGAATCTCTTTCCTGACTGCTGTAAAATTGTTTTCCTTATTTTGAAGACTTTTTTCATCTGCTCCATCTTGAAAGTTACTGAATATTTTGTTAGCATTTCTTTTGTGTAGTTCTGGACCATCCTTCTTTTCTTTGACAAAATGATTGCTGCAGACACGTGAATATTTGCTTGGCTCTCTATCCTCTCGCCTGGAAGGTAAAAGTGAACAATACTAAATGATTCTAGTACACATACTTAGTGACTGACTCATACTGGGGGTAGTGTGGGGTTTGAAAACTGGAAGCATGACGTATGGAACCGGTTTAAATCCCTTTCAATTTCCATGTTGGCCGTAGGTCCCCAGTTCAAGAACTTGACATGATTAAAAGGCAGCAAAAGTATCACAGGTTACACTATTCACATCACTCCGTCATGATGTCATTTGCATGGGAACTGGCCTTCCAAAGATATGTTTCTTAATGTTTTTAACTGTGTCAAAAGATTTCAATATTCTATTGTGTACTTTGCAGGTTGGAAAGTGCATAGTCTTAGAAGATTAAGTGCTTATGACACTTAGGATATTTCGTCAGAACTATACCAGTCTACATCTTGCACAGCTATTCCTTTGCAGCACAGCTACAGTTTGCAGTATTGTAGTAACATTTATTCATATCCTGCATGAACTGCTGTGTCAAGACCCTATGGAGGATCATGTACCTTCAAGAGAGAAAAACATGACATCTTTACCGGATTCCTTCCTAATATTCAGCAACCGTCCTTCGAGTTGTTACTTGGTGTCCAGGGTCTGTTTCTCACAAAGCTATTGTTGAAAAGTGAGAACTGCTTAAGGTTTTTAAACCGGATGACCTTATTCTTGCAGACAAAAGATTCTTGATACAAAACATTGTACCTGAAAGAGTCTCTAACAACATTCCATTTCTTAATTATAGAAAGTTCAGTGAAAGTGAAGTTAAGGTAACAAAAAACATTGCAAAATGCAGAATACATGTCAAAAGAGCAAATGCTGGGCTTCAAGATTTTCAGGTTTTAAGCTTCATACAACACTACTTGAAGTGCTATGCTGGAAAGATTGTAAAACTTTGTGCAGCTCTAGTAAGTTTACAAAATGCCTAGATAAAGGAAGTTAGGGAGACTACTGATATAGAATAAGACATACCCAAATTGCCATGCAAACTGAAACTGTGGTAGCTGCATAATTTGCCTCTTTAGACTGTTACTTGTGCCTAAAGTAGCATGCATGAATTAGATCGGTAATTTAAGTAAAGGAATACGATTTGATTAAGAAAATGATTTTTCATTGTGGAGAAATTCAAAACAAACTTATCAACCCTGACCTGAAGAGTTCAGTTCCCATCATGTTCATGACTACTCAAGTCCTCTCCCCTGAAACTTTGTGGGATACAACATTGTCTTTGAAAAACTTCTCTTGAATATGAATATTTCTTGTCCAACTGGAATCTTTGTCAATTGTCAATGTAACTATTTCTTGTGTAGTCCAAATGTAAAAGAAACAGAGCTGGCGGTTAACTAAAATGCAGTTGTCCTTGTACTTGATACCAGTAGTTGTGATTCTGTTTTGAGGTAAGATGACCATCTGTTGTTTGCACAGTATAAAACTCTTTGCTTTTCATTGCATCTTCAATACCTATATTTCTTTGAGTGTAAGGACAGAGAGATCATGCTATGCAAACAACCTCTTCATAAGGGAGGGGGTTGCTCTCTTAGATTTCAAAATAATCCCAAAATTGCTGGCAGTTAGTATTCCCTTCCTGTGAAGTTTTCATGATGGGTTCTCTCTTTGACTTATTGTTGCTTTCTGAGCAGTACACTGTTGTTTCTTAGTTAATTTCATTTGCTCCAGCAAATTCTCAACCTGAAAGTCTCCATTTACAAACTCTTTTGTTAAAAAACCTCTTCCACGGTTTTATGGGAAGTTTTGTGCCCTTTGGCTTATTGCTGAGAATCCACCCTAGCCCCGTAGACTGATCATACTGCTTAGGTTCATTCTTATACTTTTTCTAATCTTCTTGGGTGACTTTCCTAGTGAGGGGTTTGTAATACTTAGGGGGAGGGTACACTTGTTCCACAGTATTTAATTGTTCTGATGATTGCTTGTGCTTTTTCCATTGGTATTCTACATCAGTTCTCCTTAAAGTATGAATGGCACGTATTATTTAAGCTGCAGCATGGCTGCACTTTTAAGGTTCCCGTGTGCATTCACAGTTTGATGATGATATATTCTTGCCATATACGAGTACCTGTCATTTAAAAGGAAGAAAATTACAACGTCAATATTAATTTAACAATGATCAACAGCCTCATTGTAAAGATTTAAAATTTATTTTTATTTTGATCTACTGATTAAAGACTAGTTGCCATATCTCTTCTTTTTTTCATCTTTTATTTCATTAGTGTAAATATCTTACAGGGGTTAAAATAAAAGTTTAATGAAATGAACATGACTTATCTCCTAGTCTTGAAGGTCTTAAAAACTCAATAATAAATTGCGCCAGGGGAACAGGAAGAGAAAAATCTTGTTATTAGTCGTAAATATCAAATTAGACAGGGTCATGGTAAACTGGGAGGGGGCCAGGTGGTCTGAAGCAGATGTATGCCCAAGTCATTTGCAATTTTAATGTTTCCTTCATGTGATTATTATTTTCATTGAGTCTTAGAATGGTCACAAATTATTTACCATAACTGGAATTCTTAATTTAACTAAAATGTTTAGTCCAAGCAGAGAAACCAAGAGACTATCCTGTTGTGGTCAGAACACCATCTTATTTGTTCATAGTATACAGTTGTTACGGCTCGATATAAATTCAAACCAAACAGATGCAAATTGGTAATTCCATCATTGAGCCTTCTATTGCTGCTCGCAACCTTGGTATAATCTTTGACAATACCTTGTCCATTGAATTTCATGTTGAGAAGCTCTGCAAAACTGCTTTCTTCCATATAAGGAACATCAATAGTATTCGCAGATGTTTGCCTGACGATTGGCTTTCATTGTTAACGCCCTTATAACATCCAGACTTGAAAATTGCAACTCCCTGTTGAACGGTATTCCTGATAAGTTGGTCAGAAAGATTCAGTGTGTTCAGAATGCAGTACACGGATTTTAACAAAAACTAAAAACATGATCTTCACTGGTTCCAGTCCGGCATCGTATTGACTATAAAATAATGTTTCTCACATGGAAAGCGCCAAATAGCAGAGCACTAGTATATCTTGGAGAACTCCTCAAACTACATTCCTCAGGTCGCAATTTAAGGTCTGCAGGAAAAAATCTAGCCATCCCAAGAACTTCCAAAGTAACTGGAGATAAGGTCTTTTCTGTAGATGCTCCTAAGCTATGGAAATCTCTTCCACTGAGCATTCGCTGTTGTACT
Source organism: Holothuria glaberrima (assembly GCA_009936505.3). Classification (NCBI taxonomy): domain Eukaryota; kingdom Metazoa; phylum Echinodermata; class Holothuroidea; order Aspidochirotida; family Holothuriidae; genus Holothuria; species Holothuria glaberrima. The sequence goes on from WURT03054350.1 coordinate 13,615, forward strand.
TCATTACTTACCTTGGAGAATAATCTTAAAACTCAATTGATCACTATTGCTTATGATTTATCCTTACTTCGCTGGTAATACTTTGTTACTATCTCTTGTTCTTATAATTGATCCACTACGTTCCTTACGGATTATGTTTTACATAGAAATGTGGCGCTTTACAAATGCACAATTACTATTATCAGCATGGATCTGACATTAAGGCGACAGTTCGTGCTCATTCATCGACATTAAAGTGACAGTTGGTTATTAAGGCGACAGTTTGCGTGTCGCCTTATTGACTAGGTACCATTTAGAAGAATAATTTTATAGTCGAAAATAGGCTTAAATTGTTCGTCATGGTCTAAAACGTACCTCCACCAATTTTGGTTAGGGTACGGTTAGGGTTAGGGTTAGAAAAATGGATATTTTAGTGTACAAGTCAATGTAACTGTCGCCATTATTATTATTATTATTATTATTATTATTATTATTATTATTATTATTATTATTATTATTATTATTATTATT